>PVJS01012754.1:23547-43410 GCA_004027185.1 Glis glis | reverse complement strand
AGGGAGAGAGAGAGAGAGACAGGGAGAGAGAGAGAGAGACAGGGAGAGAGAGAGAGAGAGAGAGAGAAAGAGAGAGAGAGCGAGCTGAGGCTGGCCGCGAACCCGGATCCTCCGGTCTCCGCCTCCCAAAGTACTGGGATTACAAGCGTGCGCCACCACGCCCGGCTTTTTTAAAGGATTTTATCTTGACTGATGTTTTATACAGATTCAATTCAGCATTTCATCTTTGGTGTTTCATCTCAAGTTAAAATTAAACAATATAGAAAAATTGGAAATAACCTAAATTTTAAAGAAAATGTATAATTAGAAAAATCATTGTGTGTCTATTAAATGCAGTCTTATGTAATGATTAAAACTTGGTTTATTTGTTTTCGGTTTTGTTGGTGCTGGGGATGAACCCAGAGGGATTCTACCTCCAGGCTACACCCCCAGCCCTTTTATTTTTGTTTTAAAATAGGGTCTTGCTAGGTTGCTGAGAGTCTTGCTAAGTTGCGGAGGCTGGTCTTGAACCTGCAGTCCTCCTGTCTCAACCTCCCAAGTACTGGGATTACAGGCATGCACTCTCTAAAACTTGTTTTTAAGAATATTTAATGAAATGGGAAGATAGTCATGATGGTAAGTTTTACAGACAGCTTCTAAAACTATAATATGTTCTATAATATGGGACAGTTTTTCTAAGAAAATGCATATTATCTATAGAAAAATAAGATGGAAATAGTCTAAAATTTTAATACTGGTGCTTCCTAGGTATTAGATTACCCATGACTTTTATTTTCTTTATGCTTGGTGTGATTTGGTGTAGATTAGTTTTATAACCTCCCTGTGCTTCAATTTCTTCTTCTGTCAAAGGGGGATAATATATAATATCTATCTGTAGGTTATTTTGGATAAGGATTATATAAGATGATATACTTGAAAACATGCCTGGCCTCTAATAAGTCTTCTACTAGTCAATATTTACAATTATTACTTTTCCCTATTTTTTACAATCCATAGGTTACTATTCTAATTAGAAAGATATCTTTAATACTGCTTCCCCTAATTATTTAAATTTTTAAATTTTGAAAGTAATAAATACTCATTTTATAAAATTGAAAAACTACACAAAAGCATAAAGAAGAAAATAAATACCACCAATTATATAAAATGATTATAACTGGTAGCTTATAAACTTTCATTTGGCAAAGATCTTGAGTATTATTTTAAAATTTAATATATTTTAAATTCCTAGATACTCTAACAGTTTTCATTGCATTGAGTTTAGGAAAAATCAACAGGTTGTGTTCTTCCCTTCAAAGAAAGTTATCTTTAATATATTATAAATAACAACTTAACTTCAAAAGGTATTATGTAATCCCAGTACTTGGGAGACTGAGACAGGAGAATCACAGGTTCAAAGCCCTCCTCAGCAACTTGGCAAGGCCCTCAGCAACTTAGTGACACCCTGTTTCAAAATAAAAAATAAAATAGGGTTGGAGTGTATCTCTGAGGTTCAATCCTCAGAACCACCAAAAAAAAAAAAAAAAAGTATTATGGTCCAATTTATATGTAGCCTGTCACACTGGAATATTTATATATATCACTAAGTGCTGAAAATAAAAACCAGGTGTTGCTTGAGTCATACCCCTTTCTCCCTAAGTTACTACATTTCAAACATATGTTAAAGGTACCTTCATAACTAACATTTAGTTTATATATCCTTTCAAGGAGCTCTTCTTCAGATGTGAGGAAAGAACCCAATGTGCCTTTGTTCTTTCCAAATGCCTTGCTGGCAGAAAGTGTGAGCATGTGCTTACAGACTAGACCAACAGAGGGTGCCAACAGCAACACTGAAACATCCGGTGAAAGAAAAATTGAGCAAGTAATGCAATCCTCGCCACATCAACCCCCAGATAGCCAGAAAATCTACCAGGATTTATTGGTAAGAAAATGTGGAGCAATTTATCTTTTGAGATTTTGTTGTTGTTGTTTTAGGGGACTGTGTGTGTGTGTGTGTGTGTGTGTGTGTGTGTGTGTGTGTTACTGAGAATTGAACTCAGACACTCTACTATTGAGCTACATCCCTAGCCCTTTTTATTTTGAGACAAAGTCTCAATAAGTTGCTGAGGCTGGCCTTGAATTTGTGATCCTCCTGCCTCAGCTTCCCAAATAACTAGGCATGCACCCCATGTCTGGCCCACATTTCATCTTTTGTGAGATGGTTATTTAATATAAGGAATACAAGTTAAACTTTCCCTAAATTTGAACTGATTTAGAATTCAAGATAAAAAGATTTTTGCCGCCAGGCATGGTGGCGCACGCTTGTAATCCCAGTACTTTGGGAGGTGGAGACCGGAGGATCCGGGTTCGCAGCCAGCCTCAGCTCTCTCGCTCTCTCTCTCCCTGTCTCTCTCTCTCTCTCTCTCTCTCCTTAGTGAGGCCCTCCACAACTTCGTGAGACCCGGTTTCAAAATAAAGTATAAAAAATAGGGCCGGGGGCGTAGCACGGAGGTAGAACGCCCCTGTGTTCAATCCCCGGTACCGCAAAAAAAAAAAAAAGATTTTTGCCTACTTAACAATTTAACATTTCTTTTTAGCTTTTCATAAATTTTAAATTAGATTCAGTAATTTACTGGAAACATGCCAATCATCAGGTACTTAGCCAGAAAAAAAAGCCTAATTTTTTAAATATAACTGTTGATATTATGTCAAATTCATACTAAAGTTAGTCCCAGGAAAAACAAGAGTTTGTAAAAAGCTTGAAAATTGGAAAGTAGTAGAATGTTTATAATAATATTTACTGATTTCAGTTCAGGTAAGCAAATGTTTATTAAATATTTAGCTTATTCTAAGAAAGGAGACTAAAGTGGATAATGTAAAGATGAATATGACAGCAGCTGGGCATGGTGGCGTACACTTGTAATCCCAGTACTTGGGAGGCTGAGACAGGAGGATCGCAGGTTTGCGGCCAGCCTCAGCTACTTAGTGAGGCCCTCTGCAACTTAGTGAGACCCTGTCTTAAAATAAAGAATAAAAAATGGGGCTGGGGGTGTAGCTCTGAGGTAGAATGCCCCTGGTTCAATCCCCAATACCACAAAATAAATAAATAAATAAATAAAGCATAAAATAGGGCTGGGGGTGTAGCTTGGAGGTAGAATGCCCCTGGGTTCAATCCCCAGTGCCACACACACAAAAAAAAGATGAATATGATAGTCTGCCTTTGAGAACATAAGAGAAATCATAACACAAGAACACCAGTAACAAACAATTATAGGACAGGTTGAGAAGTGGTGTAAAGCAAAGGGAGCACAGAATGAATAGGGATAGTTACGGCTGGAGTGCCTAGTCTTCTTGGAAAACTTAGAATGTGAACTGGGACTTAAAGGTTAAAATGACCCTGGCTGTTACTTCATCCAAATTGTAGAACATTCAGTTTCTCTATTTGTAATTAATGACTGATTAAACATACTTCAGTAGGATACTATTTACTCATTAGTGAACATTTATTTGTTATTTGCCTGCTAGGTCCTAGACTGTAGCTAGCCTTGTATGCTCAGGGAGTGAAATAGACTTTAACCTTAGGAAGGTAGAGACAGTATCACAGTATCATTCTTGTTTTTAGAAAAAAAAAAGGAATCTAATTCTGAAAGTAACATAAAGGTCTAATTTGTAACTCTGAAACATACTACTATTTTGCAAATGAAAGCGTGATTTATAACTTTTGTTTATAGAGAATTTAGCATAAATCCTCGGAAACACTTAGAATATTACTCAAGTGATTTTAATTTTTTTGTGTGTGTGGTACTGTGGATTGAACCCAGGTGCATTTTACCTCCGAGCTACACCCCCAGCCCTATTTTTATTTTTTATTTTGAAACAGGGTCTCACTAAGTTTTGGAGGGCCTCACTAAGTAGCTGAGGCTGGCTGCAAACCTACAATCCTCCTGTCTCAGCCTCCCAAGTACTGGGATTACAAACGTGCACCACCACGCCTGGCTAAATATGTTGGTTTTAAATGACTAGATTCTAAACAAATATTGTTTCCTGTAGGGTCTGATGAAATCATTAGGATGGACTTCTTTATAAAAACTCCATAATACTTGTAAATGTACTGCATATTTTATGGAATTTAACAAGAAAATATAATTTTCCCTTCCCCTGGCCTTCCTTACAGTATTACCTAAGATCTTATCCAAAGATTATTAATAGTGATTATTAATTCTTTTCTTTTTCTTTCTTTCAGGGTCAAGTGAACCACCTGTTAAGTAACTCCTCCAAAGAAACTGAGCAGCCATCTACCAAAGCAGTAGTTATTAGCCACGAATGCACCAGAACCCAAAATGTTTACCATACAAAGAAAAAGCAACAAAATTCAGGACCAGTGGAAAAAGATTGTGTTCTTAATGCAACTCTTAAGCAACTAAGAAGCCTGGGAGTAAAAATTGATTCTCCCACTAAAGTGAAGAAAAATGCACATAAAGTGGATCATGCCAGGTAACTTTTTTTTTTTTTTTTTGCGGTACCGGGGATTGAACGCAGGGGCGTTCTACCTCCGCGCTACGCCCCTGGCCCTATTTTTTTATACTTTATTTTGAAACTGGGTCTCACGAAGTTGCGGAGGGCCTCACTAGGTAGAGAGAGAGTGCTCTGAGGCTGGCTGCGAACCCGGATCCTCCGGTCTCCGCCTCCCAAAGTACTGGGATTACAAGCGTGCGCCACCACGCCCGGCTCTAAAGTGGATCATGCCAGGTAACTTTTAAAATTTGTTTTAAGCTGGGCGTGGTGGCGCATGCTTGTAATCCTAGTACTTGGGAGGCTGAGACTGGAGGATCCAGGTACGTGGCCAGCCTCAGCTACTTAATGAGGCCCTCCGCAACTTAGTGAGACCCTGTTTCAAAATAAAGAATAAAAAATAGGACTGGGAGTGTAGCTTGGAGGTAGAATGCCCCTGTGTTCAATAACCCCTAGTACCACACAAAAAAAAAACAGAAGGCATTATCACTATGAATATATAATTTTAAAAGTCTAAATAAATTTATAGTATTTATTTCATCTTATTAAAATAGTTTCTGGGAGAATTCCAAGCTATTTACAAAGACCAGTGTTATTGACCACAGTTTATTGTTTGGTGATGACATCACTGGTTTCAGGGACTGATTTTATTTATTTATTTATTTATTTATTTATTTTGGTGGTGGTGGTGGTACTGGGGACTGAACCCAGGGGCATTCTATGTCTGAGCCACACCCCCAACCCTTTTTCATTTTTTATTTTGAAACAGGGTCTCGCTAAGTTGCTAAGGTTGTCCTCAAACCTACAATCCTCCTGTCTCAGCCTCCCAAGTCAAGGAATCTTAATGGTTGGAAATAATTTCTTCCAAATTTCACTTGCTTATTAGAATTAAAATACCTGATCGTTATTTGTTTTTGCTGGGCTGTGGTGTAAGTAGTGGCTGGCACGTGTAAAACAGCAGAAGTTCTTCATAGGATGATATGGAAAGTCATGACATATTCTCTGACTAGAATATAATGTTTACCACAATAGTGCACAAAGGACTCTAAGAACAAAATGCAAAGTGCAGAATACAGTATAGTGAATTAGTTGCAGAGCCCCAGAGAGTATGGCAGTCATGAGTTTCAGTCTCAGTTTGCCGATTGCTATGTGTTCAACTTTGTAGAAATTGGTAAAATCTATTACTCAGCTTTCTCAACTAAACATAAAGGTAATAACAGTGCCTACTTCTTTTATTCATGCAGTAGCTTTTTACTAAATGAGTGCCTACTCTGTTCCAGGCACTGAGGATACTGTGGTGGTCGGAGGAGTGGACAAAAATCCCTGCCTTTGTTCATTCTCATGAGGGAACTAGCCAATAAATAAGACATGTGAATTGAACATATAGAGATAAATGCTAAGAAAAAAACCCAGGAAAGTAGGGGAAGAGGAATGGAAAGTGTTGAGGTAGAGAATAAGGTTGAAATAGGGAATAAGTATCTTCCTGAGGAAGGTTACTATAAAGAATAAGATAATGCATATAAAGCTCTTAGCAGAGTACCTGGCACATGTAAGGCCTCAATGAGAATTGGCAGCTATTATGATTGCATATGTGATATAAAGGAGAAGGAAAATCAGTTAACAATAACAAAAGTTAGTTTTAAATTATCTCTAATAAAAGTTTGTGTATGTGTGTATATTTATATAAACCTAGAGACGGACTGATGCTTTTCATTCATTGCAAATGGAATCTCTTCAACTGTGAACAATTTAATTTTCTAAGCTACTTACCAAAGCTCATACTGTTATATCATCAGATGTGGTTTAAGTTTGATTTTACTTTTATGTTTTACTTTACATTGAATATTAGCTGATCTCACATTCTATTTTGGGTTAATAATTGGAAATCAAATGACACAGCAGTACTGAATGACTCTTACATTCGGAGCCTTGTATTTGTTCTTAAAACTGAATGAAGCTGGGAATGGAGGCACACAACTATAATCCTAGTACTTGGGAGGCCAGACAGGAGGATCACAGATTTGAAGCCAGCCTCAGCAACTTAGTGAGACCCTGTTTCCAAATAAAAAATAAAAAGGGCTGGGGGTGTAGATTGGAGGTAGAATGCCCCTGGGTTCAATCCCCAGCACCGTGTGTGCATGCCTGCGCGCGCACACACACACACACACACACACACACACACCACATAAATGAGTGGCTTTGGAAAGTCAGGAGCTGGGAATGTAGCTTAGTAGTAGAACACTTGCCTAGTGTGCACAAGGCCATGGGTTCAATCCTCAGCTCACACACATACACACCAAAGAAAAACTTTTTTTTTTTTAGGAAAATCAATTTGTATCTCACTTTCAATCTATGAATCATGAATTGCCTTCTAGGTTATTATATTTATCCCTTGAATGTGTGTATGGATCACAACTTAATATCTGAGTACTCAGATGAAAAGCACCATAAGCTTAAAGCTAAAACCTTTTGTTTTTTCATAGAAGGGAACATATTAAGAATGAAACTGTTACTCAAATAAGATAAATGATGGCTTACTTCTTTCTTACTACTTGTGTCTTTCAGTGTGTTGGCATGCATCAGCCCAGAAGCGGTGATCTCTGGATTAAACTACATGTCATTTGCTAATGTTGGCATGAGTGGTTTAAGCCCCACTGGCGTGGACTTGAGCATGGAGGCAAATGCTATAGCTCTGAAATATTTAAATGAAAATCAGCTGTCACAACTCTCTCTCACTCGATCAAACCAAAATAACTGCGACTCATCTTTTAGCCTTCTACATATTAATACAGACAGAAGCACCGTGGGGCTTAGCTTAATTTCACCAAACAACATGTCATTTGCAACCAAAAAATACATGAAGCGATATGGACTTATACAAAGTAGTGACAATAGTGAAGATGAAGAGGAGCCTCCCAACCATGAGGAGAGCAGAAATAATTGTTTATTGAATCAGAACCCTGCATCCATACCTACACAACTTGGTCGTCAGAAAGAGCCTTCTAGGAATGCCTGTGAAATAATTAATTGTTATAACTGTGAATCCGTGGACATACACACAGATATGCCAGTATTGAGAAATATTACAAATGAAGTTGTGCAGCCAAAAGCAACACAGCAGTTGAATGAAAACCCAGCTTTCTTCTTAAAGAACCTCAAACCAAATCCTTCAGGGAACCTCCGAACTGGAAAAGCAGAGTTTACTCAACATCCTGAGAAAGAAAATGAAAGGGACATGCCAGTTTTTCCCCAAAATTTGCAACCTTCTGAAACCTTAAAGCAAATGAATAGCATGAATTCAGTAGGTACCTTTTTAGATGTAAAGCGTCTCAGACAGTTGCCAAAATTATTTTAAACCTTTAACTCCCTCTCTTCTGATACAGGGTCTGGGCGTATCCTAAAGGTACTTAGGGAAGCCAGAGCCTTTTGGTAGTTTTGGGATTCCTAATTATTGTAGGAGTTAATCTGCGTCTTGGTAGCTGCTGGTTACAAAGAGCTGAACAAGTGACTCAATTGTCTGTGAAGTGGCTGGCTAGTGATAAAGCCAAGTTCTTGTTCAAACAGAGCTGTTCAGCATCACTGAAACCTTAAAAAAAGATCAGTTATTTCAACAAATTTAGGTAAACAGACACTTCAACTCTGACTCTGAACAGCTGTTTTACGCTGTGTGTTTTAAGTCCATTTTCATAGCATGTTGCCTCTCTGAATCTACGTAGTATCAGTAAAAAAACAAAGTTATCATGACCCAGGCTGAATTAACAAAACAACTCTTCTTGAGTTTAAGGGGAAAGTTATTTTTTAAAATAACTCAAGATGTTTTATACAAGGAGTATTATTTCCTCTTAATTAAGATGCATATTAAACTCTAAAACTTTTGCATTTTGATGGGTTGATGTTCATGTAACATCTTCAACATATAGCACTAGCTATCACAGAATAAGAAAATTATTGGGTATGAGTACATTTTATAAACTTGGTGATTTTTTTCAAACCTCTTAATATTTTTTAACACAACTTAATAAAAAATGTCTAGATTTTCTGTTTTCCTTTGTCTTCTGCTATAGTTTATCTTCCCCACTTTTTTTTCCCACTCCCACAAAGATACAAAAATGATACAGAGAGTTCAGGTATACCTCTTACACAGTGTCTCCCAATGATAGCATCTGACATAATCATAGTAAACTATCACAACCAAGAAACTGACATTGGTTTCACTACTAATAACTAAACTACAGACCTTTCAGATTTCACAAGTTTGGGTTTTTTGAGGGGGGAGAGGGTACTAGGGATTGAAAGAGCCTTGCAAAGCCAGGTGTGGTGGCACATACCTGTAAACCCAGTACTTAGCAGACTGAGAAAGGAGGATTGCAGGTTGGAGGCCAGCCTCAGCAACTAAAATTGGATGGGGGGTGTAGCTCAGAGGTAGAATGCCCCTAGGTTCAAAAATTAGTACAAAAAAAGAGTAAGAAAGCCTTGTGAATGCTAAGCATGTGTTCTGCCACTGAGCTATACCCTCAGCCCACGAGTCTTATATGCACTCATTTATTGACTTTTTGGTGTATAACTATGAAATTTTATCACTTAACAGATTCACATATCTATTTGATTCTTGAAACACACCCTTTAGCCCTTATTCCTGACACCTAAAGAACTGTTTGACCTTACCAGAATTTTGTCATTTTGAGAATGTTATATAAACAATCATACAGCATGTAACTTTATTGAAATTGGCTGTATTCATTCAGCATAATGTCCTGATAGCCATCCTAAGTCTTGTCTCCCCTCTATCTGTTTAAAAATTAAGTTTTAATTATTTCTGAATATAAATCAAAAAGTCCTTACTCAAGAAATAAGCTTTTCAACTAAAGTTAAGATGCAATTGCCTTATAAAGTTCAGTCTGTAAACTGAGAGAAATAGACTTTGAATCTCTAAATACTTTTCCAACCCAGCTGTGGCTTTCTGAAACAGTAACATAATAAAAACAATATAGTTAGCAAGCCCAGGTAGAGTAACATAGGGATTCCCACTGGAGCCGGGGGACTAGTTAGTGCATCTTTTCCCTACATTGTTGCTCTTTCAAGTTAAAATTAAGATATGTAGATGGTTATATCTTTCCCTGTGTTTCCATGTGCCTCAATTTGGAGCTTTAGTCATTTTAATAATAGCAAAAAATCCACTTGCACATTTCACTGGAGAAAAGTAACAGAATTGTCAATGCCACTTTCAAGTGTGCTCTATTTAACGTTGTCCCTTAATATTTCACCCAAGAAGTGAGTGTGAGCATCATTTATATTGCACACTGTTGAAAAACAATGTTAGTGAATTAACTGACAGCCTCATCAACTGTTTTACCTTTATTGTGGGGAACCCTGTACATTTTATACTAAACAAGAAGCTCTACACAATAAAAATGAACCTGGGGTTTTTTAAGCAAAATTTAATTTGATCACTTCTTACCACATCTAATTTTAGGCATCTGATAAGATGTTGAAGCAGTTTTCGAGATCGCACTTAAACTACAGATTAATTGAACAAAAGGTATCTTATTTTGCTAAGCCATGCCAAAAGAAGGGACCATCAATAAAGCCTACTCTAGAAAGTTCTAAGAGTGTTTTATTATAGAAAGTTACTTGTTATGATAGCCTTTTTATAGGCATTTTTGGAAAGAGCAGTAGAACCATGAAAATTGAATTAAAGACTGACATTTACCTCTCAAGTGATGTTTCTCTGAATTTCTGTCATCCAGTCCCACAGCATCCTGTTTATATGATAGATGAGTGCCGCTTCAAATGAAATAGGGCAATGATGAAGCTTCTGAGAAATGAACCCATTAGTCTGGGTCCTGGCCAGTTGGTCACCTATCCCTGCCCCCCTTCAACTGTCCCTCACTCATCATTACTGACCAACTGAAATTACTCCAGGTTCAAGTGTCCTGTTCCTTACCTTGCCCTGTGCTAAGCCCCACAGAAGTGGATATACACATGTTAGACAGGCCTTGTAAAGGCTGTGAAAATTCTAGGGAAAATAGTCGTAACAGTTAAGAGTATAAAATGAAAAGCCAAACTGAGTAATCCAGACCACAGAACCACAGCAGTGTAATCGTGATAGCTTCCACCTTTTTTGGGCTCAGCCTGTGTTCACAAGGGCACTGTGCGGAGCACCTCACATGCGTGTTAGTTTAAGCCTCCTAGCTGACCCCAGCTGGTAAGTCTTATCCTCAAGGAAGGTTCCAATGTGACTTGCTACCAGATTCAAGCTCAAGTGTAACTCCAGAGCTGGAGGTCTTGTGAAGCCACTGAGAAAGAAAGCCTCTCAGGCCAAGGAACTCAGGAAGAGCTTCCTGCAAGAAAGACCTGGAGTTGAGTGGATGATTTCAAATACTATAGCCAGTGCTGTCTTTAAATACTAGACTGTCCTCCAAGCTGCCTCGCTTTCTTTTCCTTCAGGAAGGAGTCCTTTGCCCTTTAGCTGAAAGCACAAAAACAATATTTACTAATATTATTTCCTGAAGGGGGTAACCCCAGCTCTGTTAACAATGAAGGGTTTGTTTCACTGACTACCTAGTGGCAAGCTAGTACTAAGTCTACCATAAGAGCTCCAGGCAATGCGAGGAACAAGGTCTCTTTGCCCTTGTTTTCAAGGCCTGGCTCACAAGGGCAGGGCCTCTCCTAACCTCCCAAAACAATGGAGAGGCCTTTATGCCTGCAGTATAAACCTCATGGTCATGTCCCGGATCTGCAGGTTGTTCTGCGCTTTTCAAAGTGCTTTCCCACATATTTTCTCATATAATCCTCACAACAAAAACTCTACTGATATATGTATGGCAAGCATAATTAACTCCTCTACAGATGGTGAAAGTACAACTGGGCCAAAGCCACACTTAGAGCGAACAACCAGGACACCAGCCTAGTGTCGCTCCACAGCCTCCCGCCCAGTAGCACCCACTTCCTCCACCTTTCTTCCCCACACCAGCCAGCACCCTTTTTACACCTAGTTACCCAACAGGTATATCATGTTGATCTCACTGGGCACTGAGCATAAGATGGTAAGACAACCAGGCCTTGCAGAAGCTCAGTCTAATGAGGGGAGACATGCAAACACTAGCCAGCAGTACAGTCAGATGAGCTCCTATAATAAAACTGCGTAAGATGTGAGAATATAGTAAGAGAAGCTGGGAGAAAGGTTATTTCGAGAATTTCTGGAAATGACATTTTTCCAGAATCAGGAACAATAGGAAAGAGAGGAGGAGGGGAGGTTTCTGAGAGAGGGAACAATTTGTGCAAAAGCATGGAGATGTGAATAGGTATAGTCCTGAGAGAGGGGGTGGGGGAGGGAACCAGTGATAGGAAAGAGAAAAGATATAAGTAAAAGACCACTGAATTGGGAGTCAACAACACCTGGGTTCTCATCATCAGGGTGGCCCCAACTCTGACACTGGACAAGTCACAGGCTTTAGTTTCCCAATTTTTTAGATGAAGGGCCAGGCATGGTGTCACATGCCTGTAATCCCAGTACTTGAGAGGCTAAGACAGGAGGATCACAGGGGCAAGGCCAACCTCAGCAACTTAGCGAGACCCTCAGCAACTTAATGAGACCCTGTTTCAAAATAAAGTAGGGGTGAATCTCAATCCCCAGTAACCCCCCCAAAAAAAAGGAAATAAAGGGTTACCCCTGTGTATCTCTGACATGCTGTGATTGTATGAAATGATAGCTCCAGAAATAGGGCATGAACAGTGGTTTTCCACAGGAAGACAGGCTTGTTGCAAGAGAGCTTTTGAGTTGGACCTTGAAAGATCTTGGAGAATTTCCACAGGCATAGGTGAGATTTCCCTACTTTTTGATTATGTTTAACATAGTTCACAATTGAAAAAGGGAATTTGTTCTCCCCATCAAAATGTTAAGTAATCATTTTTATTTGAAGAGAAACCAGCATGTCTTTCTCCAGCTCTGAATTAATTATCCATTTCGTTTTTAAAGAGCTTAAGTCCATATGGAAGAAAAACAAAACACATGAAAAGGCGCTTCAGGGTTTGCCTGGGTGATGCTCCCTCTCTTCCTCTCCCCTCCCCTAACCGGAACTGGCTGGGTCACGTTAACAGCCTCAGAGGAAATCCTGCTTTCCTACTTCCTGGTCGGAGTCTGAACTCCAGGAAAAGGATGGATTTGGGGAGAGCTCTGTGTCCTGTCTCTTCATGGGAGGTCTGGGGCCATGAGAGCAGGGGGCACTAATTAAAAACAACGGAAAAGATGACATCAGGCATCCAAGGGTGGAAGGGCTGCAGGACCCTCAGAAAATCTCTTGGTCCTCATTGTACATGTGAGGACACAGGCCAGAGAAGAGAAGGGCTTGTTCCAGTTCACCCGAGGCAGTACACCAGAGCTGGGACCGGAACTCAGGGCTTCGGCCTCCCAGACCATACTGTATCATCTGACATGTTAGAAATGAATCTGAGCAAGTTAGAAATGGAGCAATCAAACCCAGGCCCTCTGATCCCTTGGACATAGCACAAAGGAAAGAAAAGCCAAGCCACACACACGCAGAGTTTCCAGCCTTCTTGCCTTTGCTCATATTGCTCCCTTTGCCTCCAAACTTCACAGGGTCAAAGCCCTTCGAAACCCAGCTTGAATGCTCCCTCCCCCACCCTGCAGGAAGCCTCCTGGAATCCTCAAGTGGAAGGGGTATTTTCCTTCTTTGAATTCCATAGCCTCTTCTTGTCCTCATAAAGAATTCATCACGACCAGTTTGTATGCCAGTGATGTGTACCCATGACTGAGGAGCTCCTCGAGGGCAGGGACCGTACACGATCCCCTGTCTGATGAAGAGCCACAACAGAAAAGTCCTGCTGCACACTCCCACTGTGTTGAGGGCCTCATGCTAGACCCTGGGGAGCACAAGGAAGAACGAGAGGGCACTGCTAGACCCTGCTGTCGTAGGTGTGCATCTGTGCACACGTGGACACCTATGTGCAGAATCATATTCATCTATCAGTGGTCAGACCCTACTCGGTATCTCATTTAGACCTCACAGCAGCCCTTCGAGGTAAACAAACAAACACGCAGCTTCACGTGCAGGCACCATAGACAATTACAGAGAATGGTGGACAAAAGCAGATGAAGAGACCTGCAACCAGCGACAAGGCCCTGGTTCAGGACAGTGGGGCGAGGACGAGATTGAGGGAAGGATGATGAGATTATTCTTAGAGGTCTTTTGAAGGCCAGAAACTGACTGCCATGGGGCCAGTAGTTTTGCTGGCTGCCTTGTGGATCGTCGGGGTCATAGAGGAAAGCACTGCTACATAGAAGAGCTCATCTCATTATAACAAGGCAAGTTCACCTTCCCTGAACATACTTGCTATGTTCTAAGCCTGTTACACTTGTTAGCTTATTTATTCCATGAAACAGCTCCATGAGGCGGATAATACTATCATCCCCCATTTTGGAGAGTAGAAAATAGGAACAGGGACACGAAGTTATTTGCCCCAAGGTCACACAGCCAATACAAGGAGCCAGGATTCAACTCTGGCCGTCTGGCTCCAGGGCCCAAAGTCCTGACCTGAGCCTCAGGTTGGGATTACCCCTGTGAGACCGTGGGGACTGGGCGTGAAGCAACGTCCCGAGGTCACACGGTAACATCAGAAGCTGAACTCAGGCCTGTTGAACTTCAGAACCCTGTTAGCTGCTCTTCCTCCTCCTCCTCCTCCCTGGATAGTTGTGCAGAAGGCTGAGGCAGGCCTGCCTTGCTGGGGTAACATGGGGTCTTGGCCCTGGTTGTCAGGGAGTTTGTGCTGCAGCTGAGCCGCTTTCGTGTATGTGTGTGTGTGTGTGTGTGTGTGTGTGTGTGTGTGTGTATGTGTGTGCTACTTGGAATTGAACCCAGGGGTATTCTACCTCTGAGCTACATCCCCTGGCCCCCCCTTTTTTTAACAGGGTCTCACTAAGTTGCAGTGGGACTCTCTAGAACCTTCGATCCTCCTGTCTCCCAAGTACTGGGATTACAAGCGTGCGCCACCAAGCTGAGTCTCTTCTGATGAGTGACTTGCCTTGGACCCCCACCCAACCTGGAGGGTCTGTGCTGTGACTCTACAAGCCCCTGCTTGCCCTCCACTCCCTGCCTGGCACAGAGGCTGTCTTTGGAGATGGGGGGAGTTCACTTCCAGCCTCTTTCGAGGCCTGTTCCAGCTGCTCCAGGAAGGGGTTGCCACTCACAGTATTGTGTGATCTTGGAACCATCTCTCTCCTCCCAGGCCATACAGGATGCACTTTCACACTAGGAGCAGAGGGCTACCCAGTTCCGCTTCCTCCAAGTTCTCTCTGCAGCTCTATCCCCGTCCCTCTGATTTCTTCAGCATGTGTTCACAGTGCTCCTATGTGGTCTCCATACATGTTGGGGTAAAGACAAACCATAGGCATGGCCCCTGTCTTGGAGGGTCTTGGCAAGGTACACAGACACCCAGATAAGTGTGGGCAGCACCATGCTGAGGGGATTCCTCAGCATGTGTAAGGGACAGAGGATTCCTGCAATGCCAGGAGGCCCAGGGCCACCAAACTCCTTGGCTCCCTCCTCCCCTAGGAGGTTCACTTGGTGTTTGCCCTACTTCTTCCTCCTGCCACCCAGTTCAGCAGGGCCCAATTCCCCCCCGGGTCTGGGGAACAAGATAATGAAGGGACTCACCTGGGAGAAGCAAAACATCTACCCACGTGCCCCCAAAGGCCTGCGTGCATGCATATGATTCATCCCATTCCCTTCAACTCTCCTAAGCCTGTGGCAGGCAGGAGCCTCAGTTCCCTGACAGCAGCTCCCATGGGCTCTGAGTCCTCCCACATCCCCAGCAGGCAGTACAGGGCTCAGCTTTACTGCTCAACATGTATTTGTTTAAAATGAACCAATGAGCTGGGTGTGGTGGCACATACTTGTAATCCCAGTACTTGGGAGGCTGAGACCAGAGGATCCGGGTTCGAGGCCAGCCTCAGCTACTTCGTGAGGCCTCTGCAACTCAGTGAGACCCTGTTTCAAAATAAAGAATAAAACATAGGGCTGGGGGTGTAGCTCAGAGGTAGAATACCCCCGGGTTCAATCCCCAGTACCACAAAAATAAAATAAAATAAAATAAAATAAAATAAACCAATGTACCGCGGCTGTGCGAATGATGACCCTCCTTTACAACCTTTAGTACCAGAATTGGGAAAGAACTGGATTTCTTGGGCATGCCATCCAAGATAGGAAGCATTCATCTCTAATATCCAGGCACCTAGGACAGACATTGTCTGGCACAAACTAGGTCCTTAGTAAATGTGGAATAAAATGAATGAATGAGTGAAGCTGGGTATGAATTTGCTTAGCCCTGGCCTGCCATTCTCACCTCATCAACCACAAAGCCCCTTCATACAACCTTTGAGCCACAGTCCCGCTGGGATGCTCGCAGTGTCCACATGTGCCCTCCACTCCCCACCGCCGGGCCTTTGCACTTGCTGCTGTTCTTTTCCTGCTATCTGCCCTCATTCCTCACAGTCTAAAGCAGATGACATCAGTTTGGTAAAGCCTTGTGTGAGTCTTTCCTGCCAGAACAAACACCCCCTGTACACACACACACACACACCTCAGCTCTCTTGGATTCCCAAGGCACTATGCACCCCTCTCTATAGAGCACATATCAAGCTGCTCTGTAATTCTTCACTTCTGCCTCTGTCTCTTCCATCTTCGTATCCCTAGGCCTGAATACAGGGCTTAAGCGGGAGTAGAGGCTCATAATAAAAACTAATACCTTCTACTTATTAAATGTCGCCAGGCTCTGTGCTAAGCTCATTATTATGTCTCATAATCCTTCCAACAGCCCTGTCAATGGTGTGTTATATTTACCACTATTTTAAAGGTGAGGAAACTGAGGCACGGAGAAGTAGTTGATCCTCATGCATCCTTAACCACACTATGAGGCTCTGTCCCGGGGAGCAGGTTCTGGGCTGGGCACCCAGGCCCCAGCCACGTGGAGGAGGCTGCTTACCACAGCTTTTCCTGGTGACCCAGCTGTCTGGCACAGTCCAGTTGGCCTAATGCCTGTGTGTCTCCTTAATGGTGCTTAAAAAAAAAAAAGCCTTCCCTTCTACCCTCGTTTTCATTTCCCCTTCTCCCCACACCACAGTCATCAACAGACCAGCTTATGACTTTTTATCAATCTGTGAGAAATGCAGCAAGGGTGTCAGGATGCTTGTTTCCTCCTGGGTGCCTCTGTGGAACCAGGGTTCTCACTGGGAGCCTGAGCAGAAGACAGAAAGGAAGAAGGCGGCAAGATCAGAGAAAGATTACAGACAGAGACAGAGAGACAGGGCCAGAGGCAGGAAAGAGGAGCAGATTTAGCAAGCAAGAAAGAGTGGTGCAAGCTTAAGATAGAGCAGAGGTGAGAGGCAGAGTGGGCGAGATGATAAGAGATAACAGGGAGAGGTGCCCTGTGCCGCCCCACCCATTCCTATGGCAGACAGGGAAACCGAGGGTCAGAGGAAGAAGTGCCCCTGCTTCCTGGTGGATGTCTCTGCCACTCTTCCAAACACCATCGGTTCAGTTCTTCTCATATCCCCAGCTCTTTCCTCACGCCCAGGTGCCTGGCCCTGAGGAGCCTGGATCTGCAGCTCCAGGGCTGGCGACTGGGACAGCAAAAGGGAGAGGAAATGTCAATGCAGGGCAGGACAGATTGATCAGGGAGGGGTTCCTGGACAAGGTTAGGTTGAAGCAGGGACACAAAGAATGTCTATAGCCAACTTTACTGAGTCATGATTTATACACAATAAAATGTACTCATTTAAGAGTCCAATTTACTGAGTTTTGACAAGTGCACACACTTGTATAACCACCACCACAATCAAGATATAGAATATTGCAGGGCATGGTGGTGCACGCTTGTAATCCCAGAACTTGACAGACTGAGACAGGAGGATCGCAGGTTCGCGGCCAGCCTCAGCAACTTAGTGAGGCTCTCAGCAACTTAGACCTTGTTTCCAAATAAAAAATAAAACAGAAGCCAGGTGTGGTGGCGCATGCCTGTAATCCCAGTACTTGGGAGGCTAAGACAGGAGGATCACAGGTTCACAGCCACCCTCTGCAACTTAGTGAGACCCTGTTTCAAAATAAATAATAAAAAATTCTGGCTGGGGGTGGAGTTCAGAGGTAGAATGCCCCTGGGTTCCATTCCCAGTACCACACACATACAAAAAAAAAAAAAAAAGATATAGAATTTTGCCAGCTGGGTGCAACAGCATATGCCTGTAATCCCAGTACTTAGGAGGCTGAGACAGGAGGATCATAGGTTCAAGGCCAGCCTCAGCAACTTAGCAAGAACCTCAGCAACTTAGTGAGTTCCTGTTTCAAAATAAAAATAAAAGGCTGGGGGTATTGCTCAGAGCCAGAACGTCCCTGGGTTTAATCCCCAGTACAAAAAGAATTATACATATATAACATTTTAAAATAAAAATTATCTTTAAAAATTATATATATATCTTCTGCCATCTCCCCGACCTGAGCCCTTCCACTACAGATTCACTGTCCTCTTGTGTCTAACCTCTTTCACTGAGCATGTTTTTGAGATTATTCTATGTTCTTTCATATGTATATATTCTTGTAGTTTCTTTTTTATTGTCTAGTCTTTTTTATTGCACAAATATACCACAATTTGTTTATCCATTCACCTGTTGACAGATATTTAAAGTATTTCTACTTTTTTTCTATTATGAATAAATCTGCTATGAATATTCATGTACAAGTGTTCTTGTGGATATTTTTCAATTGTCTCAGTAAGTGTATGTTCATAAGCTGTATGTATATAAGGAGGTACCAAAGAGTTCTCCAAGATAGTTGAATAATTTTTTCATTCCCTTCAATAATGTATAAGAATTGCAGTTGATCCGCATCCTCATCAATACTTGGTATTATCAGCCTTTTAATTTATTTATACTATTTATTTATTTATTTATTTATTTATTTTGCAGTACTGGGGACTGAACCCAGGGGCATTCTACCTCTGAGCTATACCCCCAGCCCTATTTTTTATTCTTTATTTTTGAAACAGGGTCTCACTAAGTTGTGGGGGCCTCACTAAGTAGCTGAGGCTGACCACAAGCCTGCGATCCTTCTGTCTCAGCCTCCCAAGTACTGAAATTAAAAGCATGTGCCACCATTCCTGGCTTTGTCAGTCTTTTAAATCATAACATTTTTTTTGTATTGGAGGCTGAACCCAGGGAGGCGTGTTCTACTTCTGAACTACACCCCCAGCCCTTATTTTTTATTTTGAAACAGGGTCTCGCTAGGTTGCTGAGAGTCTTACTATGTTGCTGAGGCTGTCTTCAAACCTGCCATTCTCCTGTTTCAGCCTCCCAAGTACTGGGATTATAGGTGTGTGCCACCATAGCTGGCTAAATCTTAACCATTTTAATGAGTGTGTCATGATAGCTCATTTTGTTTTTAATTTGCATTTCCCTCATGCAAACTTGAGCCTCTTTTTTTTTTGGTAGTGGGGATTGAACCCAGAGGCATTCTACCTCCATGTTATACCCCCAACCCGATTTTATTTATTTGGAAACAGGTTCTCACTAAGTTGCAGAGGGCCTCGCTAAGTTGCCAAGGCTGATTTTGAACCTGCAGTCCTCCTGTCTCAGCCTCCCAAGTACTGGGATTACAAAAACTTGAGCATCTTTTTATGAAATTCTTGATTATTTGTGTATTTTTTTGAGGATAGCAAAAGATTTAAGCCAGAACCTATCATGATGCTATCCAAAGCGTTCAGGGTTTTGAAGTAGTTCATCCACAGTAACAAATAGTTTCTTATAGCTAGCAGGAATGGAATGGACCTGGGGGTCAAGCTGACTTGGTGTATACCAGCTAAGTGACTGGGCAAAATGAGCCTGTTTCCTCACCTGCAAAGTGGGAGCACACCAGCATCCCAGTAGGGTTACTGTGGGGGACCAGGTAACGGAAAGAGGCTGAAGTGTGGGGCAGAGCATGTGCACACAACAGGTGCTCAGTAATATAGTCCCCTCAGGCACCCATGGCCACTAACTTGTATGTTATTTTTACTTTTCTGTGCTACTGGGGATCAAACCTAGGGGCATTCAACTTCTGAGCTACACTCTCAGCCCTATTTTTTATTTTGAAACAGGGTCTTGCTAAGTTGCTGAGGCTGGCCTCAAATCTGTGATCTTCCTATCTCAGCCTCCCAAGTACTGGGATTACAGGCATGCACCACCATGCCCTGCTCCATTCACTGTGTTGATGTTTACACACAGGCCAGGGCCCTGCTTGGTGACCATCGTCAAGTATTTGCTAGCCAGAGAGCTGGTGGCTGTGCACACATTCTGTCCCTCTCTTTTTTTTTTTTTTTTTTTTTTTT
>PVJS01012754.1:0-23447 GCA_004027185.1 Glis glis | reverse complement strand
GCACTACCCTTCCACAGGGTGGGATGCAGCTTTGGTTTTTCTGTATGCTTCTGGAAGAAGCCTGGGCTGGAAAAAAGGAAAGCTCTGAAACATTAGGAAGCACGGTGCTATGTTAATACACTCAATTATTTTACTTCGGCTTTTGCTATAGATGGGGTTTGCAAATTACAGCAGTGGTTCTCCAATTTGTGTATGCATCAGAGATCAGCTACAAGGCTGGTGAGAGCCGATTGCTGGCCTCCCCTTCAGGGCCTCTGATTTAGTAGGCCTGGGTGGGGCCCAAGAGCTGACTTTTCTTTTTCTTTTCTTTTCTCTTTCTTTTTGGTACTGGAGACTGAACCCGGAGCATTCTACCTCTGAGCCACACCCCCAGCCCTATTTTATTTTTTATTTTGAAATAAGGTCTTGCTAAATTGCTGTGGGCCTCACTAAATTGCTGAGGCTGGCCTCAAAAATGAAATCCTCCTGTCTCAGCCTCCCAAGTATTGGTATTACAGATGTGCACCACCAAAGATGAGAACTGGCTTTTCTTACAGGAGGATACTGACCATCCTCTTTGAGAATCACAAGTTAGAGTGAGGTTCTTTCCATCCCTGAAAAACTGGCGCAGGGCTGGGATCTGGAAGCACAGAAATGACTCTCACACATGGAATTCTGGGCTCAGACCTGCTAACTGATGGGGCAGATCTTATTCTAGGGTAAGGGACAGAGACAAGAAAGAAGGATCACATGGAAGTGGAAGGAGGAAATAATGACATCTCCTCAAACTGAAGTTTTTACAATTAACAATCATTCTTATAAGCACTAGTATGATACAAGGACGATTATCACCCCCTTTCTACAGATGAGGAAGGTGAACCCCAGAGACTGAGTAGTTGCCTTGAATCACAGCAGGGGAGCAGGAGCTGGCGCTGGGGTGGGTCTGCCTACCACAACTGCTCTGCTCCCTTGGAAGCACCTGAAGCAAGGCTGCCCCAGGGGTGAATTCTGCCTCCCACTTACCAGCTGGGCATTCTCTGCAAGTTGCACAACCTCTCTGTGCTACTTACAAAACCGAGGTCCTAGGAGCTCCTACCTGATTGGGTTGCAGGCAGGATTAATTGAATTGATATGATGTAGTGCTTAGCGCAGCAGCTGGCCAATAGTAACACTACGTAGATGTATTGGAAACAAACCCCACTGCCCATCAATCCTAGTACACGGCACACCGAATCATCAGAGAGGATATGCTCAGAGGAAAAAGCTCAGAGATCACCCACTACCCAGAGACAGGCTAGGCAGAAACGCTTGAAAAAATGGAAAGCCTCCGCTTTGGGGTGGAGGCTTTGGCGGGGTGGAGAGGACCGGCCTCAGGACAAAGCCTACCTAGGCTGTCTGGCCCCTCGCTCTGAACCCCAGGACCAGACTCCCGACTGTCCCAACCTCCCCGCCTCGCCTCCCCCCAAGGCGCTCCGGGTTTCCTGCCAGACTGAGGCCCCCGCTTGGGGCGGGTGGAGGAGGGGTGGCATTTCCTGGCCAGGACGTCACCCTCTCCTGGACGCTCGGACAACGCGCTGACCGACAGGCACCAGATGCTATTTCGGGCGGCGCCGGGCTTAGCGCTCAGTTTCCGTTTTTCCACCCACCGTCGGAAACTGGGGAGGGGAAGGGTGTAGACGTCACAACCTCCAGCCCCAGGCAGCCCCAGGAGGGAGTTTGGAGAAGAGGTCCGAAGGCTGACAGATTGTCAGAAGCTGGAGGTTCATGGACGACCAAGGAGAGGAGCGTGTGGAAGAGGAGGGTGGCGAACGCAGCCTCCCCGCCCGGCAGACGGACGCCCGCCCGGGCACACCTGCAGTAGGGTTGACAATAGCCCTTCCACCTGCGTTCCTTCAACACAGGCAGGATCACTTCATGTCCCGTAAAACAATTCAACAGTCTTCAGGCTCCTAAAAGGCATTTAAGTTCAAAGAGTCCAAACCAAGTGCATAATCCATCCCCCTGCTCAGTGGTCTCCAGACACCCCGCCCCACCCCACCCCACCCCGCAACTGGAGGGTAACCACCTAGCCTGACATGGCTGCCAGAAACCCAAGGTTTCCTGGATTCCTAGCCTCACCCATCAAACCCCACTCTTACTAACCCAGTTTTATATCGTGTGTGTGTGTGTGTGTGTGTGTGTGTGTGTGTGTATGTGTGTGTGTGTTAATGGGGATTGAACTCAGGGGTATTCTACCTCTGAGCTACAGACCCAGCCCTATTTTTTATTTTTATTTTGAAACAGGGTCTCCCTAGGTTAGAGTCTCACTACTTGCTGAGGTTGTCCTCAACCCTGCAATCCTCCTGTCTCAGTCTCCCAAGTACTGGAGTTACAAGTGTGCATCACCACGCTTGGCTCCAGTTTTATATCTTACATAAATGCCATCTTCAGCCTAGCATAGTGGTGCGGTCCTGTAATCCCAGTTACTTGGGAGGCTGGGGTAGGAGAATTGCCAAGTTTGAGGCCACTCTGAGCAATTTAGCAAGACCCTGTCTCAAAATTAAAATAAACAATAAATAAATAAATAAATAAATAAATAAATAAATGGGGCTGGAGATATAGCTCAGTGAAACAACCTCACTGGGTTTAATTGACAGTACCAGAAAGAAAAAAATAATCCATCTTCATACCCAGCATCCTTCCCATCCCCCCACACCTCAACTCCACACTGCAGTCAGAGTTTTCTAGAAAAGCAAATTGGGTACTATATAGGACACTACACCCTTACAGCAAACAAACAGAAGCTTCCAAAAAAACCCTTGGATTGTCCACAGGCTTGCTTCATCTAAGCGGACCCTTCTCTGTTCCTTCCACTTCAGCCCTTGGTCCAGGCTTCGTTTTCTCATGAAGCAGCCTTGGGCTGGGCTCCCCCATGAAAATGTTTAGCCTGTTCCTGCAGGAGCGCGGATACATGAAATGATTTACCCAAAGGTCCCAGAGCCCAGGAGAGGTAAAGCTGGGTTTCAAACTCATAATTACCTGGATCTCATTCTATTAAGTGATACAGCTGAGCAAAGGCAAGGGCTTTGTGGTGGTGGGGGGGGTAGACTCTTTTTAAGGACACAGGTAGCCCTTCCACCATGGGATTCTGTGAAAGTTACCTGTATGCATATGACAGCCTTTCATCAGAGAACACAGAGGAACAAAAGGGACAGGCTGCACTGAGTCATCTGCACCTTCTCAGGGAGCCATACGGATGAAGCAGGAGGTGCCATACTCTGGGATCATCTTGACTGGGTCTCAGTCTGTCATCAGAATAGGAGTTCCCAAAGGAGCCCAGACCAGAGATACTAGAGAGACAAAGCAACCTGGCTTGATGAGCAGAGCTGTGGACTGGGAATTGGACAATGGAGCTTGGTTGGGTCCTGCCTTCTGGATCACTGTAAATTTTGTCCAAGTCACATGTCACATCTCTCTCTGCCTTAATTTCCTTATCTACAGTGATAACCAGATCTTCTGCGCCAGTGCATATAATGTTTTCCTGGGGTATGGGCTGGGTGAGGATCCATACATTATCAGCCACATGCACACCTTCACTTTTTTTTTTTTTTTTGGTATTGGGGATTAAACCCAGGGGCTTTCTACCTCCAAGCTATATCCCCAGCCCTTTATACTTTTTATTTTGAAACAGGGTCTCACTAAGTTACGGAGCTGGCTTGGATCCTATAATCCTCCCATTTCAGCCTCCCAAGGACTGGGATTACAGACATGTGCCAGTGCTGCCTGGCCATTCTGCCTCTGAGTTACACCCTAGCCTTGGGGGTTTTTGTTTGTTTGTTTGTTTTTGAAACAGGGTCTTTTTAACTTACTGAAGCTGATTTCAAACCTGCGATCCTCCTGTCTCAGCCTCCTAGGTACGGGGATTACAGGTGTGCACCACCATGCCAGGTTTACACCTTTGCTTTTAAATGTCATTTTATTTATCCTCTCAATTCTATAAGATAGAAGTTATCTTCCTGTTTTACAGATGAGGAAACAGAGGTTCAGAGCTAATTGGCTAAATTTTGAGCCTGAGTCCTTTCCATTCCACCATGAAAGAATAAACTCATGTATCCTCCATGGCCTGAGCTCCAGTCACCCAGTTGGCTGAACTCAGATTCCTACATTTGGTACAGATCTTGGTCCCTGCAGTGAGCTGGGCCTGCTCCCCCATCAGCCCAGGTTCTGCCACCCTGCTTCAGATGAGCTCAGGAGCAGACTCTTTCAAATCTAGGCTCCACCACTCTCTAGAAATGTAACATTGGGAAAGTTACTTTTACTCTCCCAGCTTCTATTTCCTTACCAACTCCTCAGGATTGCTTAGGAAAATTAAACAGTATTTGAAGAGTGCTTACAACAATGCTTCAGTAGCAAGATTAAAATGTTTGTTAAAATATGGGGGGGGGGGCGCAAGCCTGTAATCCCAGTACTTGAGTGGCTGAGACAGGAGGATCCCACGTTCAGGCCAGCCTCAGCAAGGACCTCAGCAACTTGGAGAGACCCTTTTTCAAAATTAAAAGCAAAATAGAGCTGAGGGTATAGCTCAGAGGTAGAATGTCCCTGGGTTCAAACCCCAGTACAGATACATATACATGTACATATACATATACACACATCTATATGCATATATATAATATATAAATATAATATCTTTGGGGGCTGGAGTGTAGCTCAGTGGTACAGCGCTTGCCTAGCATGTGCAAGGCCCTGAGTTCAACCCCAGTACTGAAAAAAAAATTAGGGGGGAGGGATGACTGTGGGCTCTGGGCTCAGTTTGAAATCTGACTGAATGGATATTTTAATCTCTCTATTGACATCACTTCAGCCCCCAGAGAGCCCCTTTGGTTTGAGCTACCAGCTCCATTTTAGATCAGAAAGGGGTGGAGGGTCAGGGCCAGCTGGGGGGCTGGCTTTCTGAGATCAGGGAAACTGCCCACTGAAATGTGGGTGTCTAGGACACCGAGAGAGAATGAATGAAGAAAGAAGGGATGGGAGGTGATGGTGTAGGTGTCATGGTGGTCTTTCGAGGGGAGGACGGAGTGTGGGGTGAGAGTCGCTAAAGCAAAGTGTCTGGCAGGCCCAGGGAGTGAGTGCGGTGGTGGGGAGCCAGGATTTCTGAGAGGTCCCGGGGATGCGCAATGGGGCCGGGCCCGCCCGGTCCTAGACTACGCACCGGGTTCTCTCCGCGGCACACTCCGGAGCCGGTCCCAGGGCCGTGCAAGCAGTCCCCACTCCCTCCGGTGAAATTGCCAAATTAAAATGAATCATTTGGCCCATAATGGCCGAGGCGCTTATCGGGGGCGGGCGGACCCGCGGCGGTGCCTTATCTCGGCGGCGCACACGGCCCCGGCGCGCCTCGGCCCATGCTAACGAGGCCGCGACGTGAGCGGGATTAGCGGCGGGCGGGGGCCGGCGGGGGCCGGGCCTGCAGCCCAGGAGCGGGCCTCAAAATGGCCACGCGCGTCCCCCCGTGCGGAAAAACGTGAGCATTCTGGCCTTTTTCTGGGGGAGAAGCCACCTGCCGCCTCCCAGGGATCGCTCGTCAGTTTCCTCCCGTGCCGCGCCCCACGCCGCCGCAGAGCCTTCGCGCGCCGCGGTGTCTTGGACGGGCCTTTCCACGGACACCCCCGCCCCCTGCCCCCTCCCGCCTCGGAGACTCTCTTCCTTCCTTCCCCTTTTTCCTTACGCAATATACAGAAATGCGCGAGGCGGTGGTTGGTTTTCATTTCTTCTTCGTGGTTGTGTGCATGTGGTGGGATGGTGCGAGTGTGCGTGTGAGCGGTGGGCAAGGTCGCCTGCGTCCGAGCGCGGTCTTTTTGGCGACAGGTTGCGTGTCCCGGTGTGATGGTGCCTGCGCTGTTTGGGTGTGTAGATTTGGACCCTTCGAGGCCCTTCTGCGATGTGTTCGTTGTGTGCGATCGCGCCCGGTTCCGTTCTCGGCCGGGGCCGGTTCTGAGTGTGGGGTCGTGCGGCCTGGGCGATTGTGTTCGGGTGGCTTCGATGTCATGCCGGGCGTGTGCGAGCCTAGGTGGGGTTGTGTGTCCGTGAGCGGCTGCGTTCGGCTGATTTCGTTGTGTCCTGTTGGACAGTGTGCGGGTCTGACCATGTCGGCTCGTGGGGCCGTGTGGCGCCGCGCGGCTTGGCTTCCCTCCCGCGGGGCTGGACCGCGTGTGGCCCTGTCCACGCTGAGTTGTGTGTCTGTGTGTTTGTGTCCTTTAGAGGTGCATTTGCAAATCGCTGGGGGCGGGAGTGGGGGAGGGCGAGCGAGAGATCGAGGCGCTGGTGGGGACGTCGGCATGGGGGCGGGGAGCGGGATTTCACATTTTATTCCAAATTATGATGTATTCGGGAGCCAGTGTGGGCTTGGATGGGCGGCCAGAGCCCAGGCGGCGGCTGCTCTGTCCGGAGGCCGGTCGGCGCCCGGCGTCTGAAGGGTTCGCGGGCGAGCGGAGGCTCTTCCACGCGCGGAGCTGAGCGGCGCTCGCGGAGGCCGGCGCCTTGCAGCCGGTGGCCGCCCGCTTCGGTGGGAGCCGCGCTCCGGCTTCGCCCATTTCTGGTCAGTTTGCGGGTGCGGCCGTGGTGGTCTGGGGGAGAGGCCCGGTGAAGACAATGGACGCCTTTTCCCGGCCTCGCGGGTGGGGGCCCTGGGGTTCACCTCCGGGGGCCATGTTCCCACCCCTTCTGGGTGAGCGACATTACCGCGAGAGTCAGATGCCCGTCGCATGGGTGACCGCGGCTGAGTTCGGGCTCCTTAGAGGATGGGGTCTGTGCTTTCAAGAAGAAAGGATTTTGTTTTGCCAGTTATCGTGATTGCCATTGTCATCATCATCATCATCATCACAGTCATCATTAATTAACATCTGTTTTAATTAAAATAATCGTCCAAAAGCGCAGCATCGTGTCCCTTTAGCTTCTTTGGAGGGAGAACAAAGCAGCGCAGTCCTCCCCCCCCCCCAGCACTGTTTTCAGGCTGCTGGTTTGGGGTCAGGAGAGAAAAATGCAGAGTGGGACAGAGATTCGGTCATAAAGCAAACACTAACCCCGAACTAACACACTGGGAATGGGTGGGTTCCCCCCTTTTTTCCCTCACCTCCCTCCATTTGGATTAGAAGAGGAGAAAGAAAATCTCCCGCATTGGATCGAAAGCCAGGGAAGAATTATTTCTCTATTTCCACCAAATCTGCGGCAAAAGGAAGGAAGCCTTCGCAATTAATCCAAGACTTCGATGTACGATCATAAACTGGACAATTTAGGCAAAACAAATTAAACAAAACCCACCGGGGGGAAAAATAAAAGCAAACTAAATCCAGCTACACCCTTGGAAGCAGTATCCGGTTTGTTTTACCCTCCTTCCCTTTTGCCTAGTTTCTTCCTGCAGCAAATTATTAGAATTCCCCCCATTCTGCCTGTCTAAACCCCCCAAAATGGAAAAAAATCGTTTTGTAGGGGCGGTAGAAGGGAAGGTGAGGGGTTGATCCTGTTTCTTTCTTTCTTTTCTTTCCCTTTCTTTCTTTCTTTCTTTCTTTCTTTCTTTCTTTCTTTCTTTTCTTTCTTTCTTTCTTTCCTTTTTTTCTTTTCCATCAGTAGAAGGAAAAGAAGGGACCTGAATTGATCAGCTATCCTCCTCCTCCATTCCTGCAGGGAAGTAGGGCCCTTGGAATCGGATTCTGGTTTCGATTTGAGCTGGAGATGGGTAGACGGAGGTCAGGAGAAAAAGGGGGTGTCCGAGGTTCTGCCCCACCGACCAGGGCCTGGAGACTCTTGTTGCCCTTTCGGGATGCATTTGCCCACCCATCCACGTCAAGCCCAAGACTACCCCTTGCGCGGTGGTTGCAGCCTGGGCCTGGCTGAGGTTGCGGAGCAAACTGTGTAGACAAGTCTGTGCTTAGAAAACAAACTCAGCCATACTGAACCTAAACCAATTCCAGTTGGAGGGTTCGAAAATGTTCTGGGCAGTGTGCCGGGAGGGGTGGTTGTTGTTGGACTAAATAGTTATTCCTGATTGGTCAGGTGTAGGGTTCAATTTTAAGGGGAGTGGGGGAGACTCCAAACACCTGCAGGTTGGGGGTGAAAGCGGTTTAAGATTCCTCGGGCTGGTTGTCGGAGGATAAGAGGTAATTCCCAGCCATTGACCCCCATTTCTCTCTCGCCCTCCCTCTTGCCCTCCCTCTTTCTCTCCACCCCCATCGTTCCTGGAAACTCGCTTTGGGCGCGGCAGACCGCCCAGGACCATGCTGCAGCCTAACTAACTGCTGGTCTCTCAGCGAGAGAGGGGGAAAGCAAAGACACCCGGTCACAACCTCGATCCCTCTTCGGCCGGAGGAGCGGAGGTCCTATCCAGAGGGGCCGGTCTCTCTAAATATGCCCCAGGTGAGTCTTTTTTTTGGGGGGGGGGGAGAGTAGGCGGGTGTTGGTGAAAGCAGTATCCAGGAAGGCTTTGGGGTTCCTGCTTGGAGTGGGGGAAGCTTAGGACAGAGAGGAGCCCAGTCTCAGATTGGGGCAGATGAGGATAGGACCAACCCAGGGTTGGGAATGCAGGATCTGACCCTGCTAGCTGCCTCTGGTCTCCAGCAGGGCCCTTTCCTTTTTTCCGGCCTCCGGTAAAACCAGCTGGTTGGACTAAGTCCTCCCGCCGCTCCCATGGGTCTGGGTTCTGTGGACGTTTCACAAGGCCCATAACTTTGTTGTGGGTATATCCGGGTGGCGCAGGAGCTCCAGCAGGAAGAAGGCCGAGGCCATCCTGGCTAGCACAGTCCCGACTCTTGTGGGCCCCTGTTGTAGAGCCTGAGGCCTAGGGCAGGCTGTGCAGCTAGAACACCCCTCCACTCCTGTAGCGACGATGCTGTTCACTGTGGGATTTGGTTCTGAAGTGGGCTTGGGACTCCTCCAGAGTATCCTGCCCTTATGGGTGGAAGGGACCCAAGGCCAGTCTAAGGTTGGAGGTTGTTTCTTCTAAGAAATTCTCCATGCTGGGGGTTAGGGGATCGGGGCTGCTGCAGACCCCTTTCTTGGCCCCAGGAAGGAACTTCTGGGATCCCCTCCGTCAAGGCCACACTGAAATGCTCTGGCAGTGTGGCAGCTGGGAGTGCAGGTCCTGCATTGAGGGCTGTAAGCTGGGTCTCTGCCACACAAAGAGGGGAGTTGCAATGGTCGAATAGTCTTGTGCCACTCAGTCCTAAACCTCCCCCACTCCATCCTCCCCAAATAAAACAAACAAAAATCACTCGGGCTTTCCTTTCAGCATTCTTTTGTGTGAGTGTGTGTGTGTGTGTGTGTGTGTGTGTGTGGTATTGGGGATTAAACCCAGGGACATTCTACCTCCGAGGTATACCCCCAGCCCCATTTTATTTTTTATTTTGAAGCAGGGTCTCACTACGTTGCGGGAGGCTGGCCTTGAACCTGTGATCCTTCTGTCTCTGCCTCCCAAGTACTGGGATTACAAGCATGCCCGCTTCCTTTCAGTATTCTTAACTGAAGCCAGAGATGCAGTTTAATCGCTGACAACCATAGGTGCTTGTGAATTCTCCAGTGGCCTTCTACTGGGTATGGACCACTGGCTGGGATGATCCTGGGCTCATAAGAGGTGACTGGGTTTTCCTGAGGTCTAGGGGAAGGGCAGGGAGAGGTCTGTCACCCCCCCCCATCTATGTTTCTCATAGGAAGCCTTGAAGATATGGATATTTATAGGCATCTGGAGAGGGTTATTCTGTACAGGGTCAGCTCAGTTGGGGGCTCAGTAGGGGCTTTGCCCCTTTGGGTACCAGCTTCTGCTGTGGGACAGAATGAATCAGGGGGTACCTGTGTGTCGTAAGAAAGCTTGAACTCAGGTGATTGTGGTGCACACCATTCATCACTCAGAAGCTGGGGCTTGAAGCACATGGCACTGGGTGCATACTGGTGGCGGTGGCAGTGAACTAGGGAGCCAGCACCTCTGCCTTGTACAGTTCATCAGGGGCTAGTATATTTCTGGTGCATTTCACCACTGGAGGGAAATCAGGATGGCGGGTATATTTCTGCTTCATTTCCAGTGGGATTCTGTGGATACAGGCCTTTTGTCTCTATAATTGTAAACTCACTTTCAAGGAATCATTGCAGATGCACTGCCTTTGCAGCTTGTGTACACCAAGGTGTTGGAAAATTTGTCATTTCCAGGACAGGTGAGGACTGGTAGACCCAGTACAGGCACGCACTCTGCATCTCAGCTCTCTGCTGGTGAGGGTGTGTGGTAGTAACTGAGCTGACTTCTGTAGGAGGTTGAGGAAGGTTCAGTCTCCCTTCTGGGGTGGAAGGGATGGTTCCTGGGATGACTGGCCAGAGCATTGCAGTTGCAAAATGGGAGCTTCACGGCTGCCAGGCATGATTAGATGCTTTTGAGCTGAATTGGGTTTTTTGTATATTTTCTGCTTTAAAGTGCCCTAATTATAGAATTCTGAGAGCAGAAATCTTATTTTGAACAATTTATGAGGCCCATTGAGTTGATTGTATTTTTATTTTTGTTTTTTTTTTATTAAAACAACTCATAAGCCAAAGTGGTGGTGCATGCTTGTAATCCCAGTACTTGGGAGGCTGAGAAGGGAGGATCCGGCTTCGCAGCCAGCCTCAGCTACTTAGTGAGGCCCTCCGCAACTTAGTGAGACCCTATTTCAAAATAAAGAATAAGAAATAGGGCTGGGGGTGTAGCTCGGAGGTAGAATGCCCCTGGGTTCAATCCCCAGTTCTGCAAAAAATAAAAAAAAACCCAAAACAAACAAAAACCTCATAAGCATCTCCAAACTCTGGATCCCGAGTCTCATGTTTTTCTGCTTTGGTTCTTGCTGGGATCTGGCTCCATCTGGATGAAGGAAGACCCTAACATACTTGTGGGAAGTGCAGTGGCTGTGGTCACCTTGGAATATGGTTGTGGGGGAGAAAGGGAGTTTCTGGGCTCCAGGGTATATATAGGAGGGTAGCAAAGTGAGATCAGTTCCATTTCCCAGAAAACACTAGATGGGGGAGAGGGACTGGAAGAGTTCATGGATCTTCGGGATACTTCCTCCTTCATCTGAAGGGGAGCCCAGCCCCCACTGGCCTCAGAAACACTTTTTGAATATCTGGGCTCCATACCACCTCAGCTAGTCCTCCCTTCCAGAACTGACCTTACTTCTGAGTCTAGCTGAGCAGAATAGGCTGGAAGGTATCAGGCTGTAGTGCCACAACCATCTTCCCTTAGGGACCTCTCTTCTCCAGGTCTAGGTGGGAGTAATATAGCAGGGCACAGAATAGGAGGAGGTCACCTAATAGCACAGACCTCCAGGCCAGCGAGGTGAAGGAGTGTGTGTGTGTGTGTGTGTGTGTGTGTGTGTGTGTGTGTGTGTGTTGAGGGAGTGGAGATGGTTCCTCTGGTTTATTTTTTGCCAGCTCTGCTGGAGGCACCGTCCCTGTAGCCTTCATTCCCTACTTTCACCTCCAGGTTCTGGTGCATGTGTATGGCAGTAGGCTGGGGGGGGGGTAGCTGAGAGGTGAAGGGTGGTTCCAAAAGCACCCCAACCCAACCTGACAGATTCCTCACCAAAACCAAAAGAGGGGCGGGAAGAGCGGGGTCGGGGATTTGTTCCCTCCCCTTCCTTTGGGGCCTGAGAAGGGGCACGGGGTGATCTTTCTTTCTCTCTCTCCTCTTTGTACATTTCCTTCCTCCTTTTATTCCCTTCGGCTTTTCTTTCGCTGCCTGTATTCCCTTTCTTCCAATGTTTCTGCGGCCTTTCTCCATTTCTGTCCTTTCGGCCCTCAGTCCCTGTGCCTCCCAGGCGCCCCCCAGCCCCCCGCCCAGCCCGGGGACCCCCTTTCCCGGCGGCCGAGGCCCGCCCGGCCTTCAGGCCCCAGGGGCGGGGGTGTGCGTCCACTTGGCGCCAAGTTCGCGCGCGGCTCCTCCTCTCTGCCCCCCCAACCCTTTGCGGGTGGACCGGGGCGGTTGTCAGAGCGGGCGTCCGCTTGTCTGTCTGTCTGTCTGCCCGCAGGATGACCGAGCGGCCGCCGAGCGAGGCGGCACGCAGTGACCCCCCGCTCGAGGGACGGGACGCGGCCGAGGCCCGCATGGCCCCCCCGCACCTGGTCCTGCTGAACGGCGTCGCCAAGGAGACGAGCCGCGCGGCCCCGGCCGAGCCCCCGGTCATCGAGCTGGGCGCGCGCGGGGGCCCGGGGGGCGGCCCCGCCGGCGGGGGCGGCGCCGCCAGAGACTTAAAGGGCCGCGACGCGGCGGCGGCCGAAGCGCGCCATCGGGTGCCCACCACCGAGCTGTGCAGACCTCCCGGGCCCGCGCCGGCTCCCGCGCCCGCCTCGGCCCCGGCGGAGCTGCCGGGCGACGGCCGCATGGTGCAGCTGAGCCCGCCCGCGCTGGCGGCCCCCGGCCCGGGCCGCGCGCTGCTCTACAGCCTCAGCCAGCCGCTGGCCTCGCTCGGCAGGTGAGGGGCGCGCAGCCCGGTCCCCTCGGCACGCGGGGCGCGGGAAGGCGGCGGGGCGCTCCGACCCCCGGGCGTGGGAAAGAGAAGCGGGAGCCGCGCCGCGCGGTGGGACGGGAGCCCCTCCGCGAGAGCGCGCGAGCGTGTGTGGCCGCGGTGTGACGGCGGCGTGCACGGTGTGGACGCCCGGGAGAGGAGCGCACGCCTTCGCCTTCGGGGTGCCGGCTGTGGCCGAGTGCGAGAGGCTGCTCGGCGTGCAGGGTGTGGGTGGGAGGAGTCCCCTGCCGTGAGTCCCGAAGTGCTCCGCTGTGAGCAGAGGTGGTGTTCGCGGCTGACCGTGTGGAATAATTCTGGAAGCTGCAGCACTAGGTGGGCAGGCAAGAGAGGAGGATCAGGGGTGGTGCCGAGGGCACCCTCCTGTGAAACTGCCGGAGGGCAGCCCCTGCCCCTGGGCGGGGTGTCTGGCTGGGTCTGTTGGTGTGAGGGCACAGGCTTCCCTGGTGGTGTACAGAAAAGGCCGGGTTGAGCTGGGAGGCGCAGAGGAGGCAGGGGAATGAGGAAGCTGTACAGTGGGCGACGGCGCAGAGCCGGGGGAGCATGTGGGAGGTGGAGTCGGGGATTCCGGTCAGTGGTCCACGGAGGGGAGGTGGGGTGAGTTTAGTGTGTGTGGGAGTATGCCCCATTGTGGTGCTGGAGTTGTACACCACACGGTGTGAAGGCCATGTCTGCCTGTGTAGGCACCTGTTTGGGAGTGAAGGGGTCTGCGTGGTGTGTGCTTTTTCTTGGGGGTGTCTTTGGTGTGTGCGTGTGTGTTCATTTTTGGTTTTGGTCCATGTGTTCACTGCTGACTACACACACACACACACACACACACACACACACACACACACATGTATGGGGAGAGAGAGAGAGAGATGAGGTTCCTTCCTTCCTTTGCTTGCCCTATGACTGAGTTGGGGGCAGAGTGTGTGTGTGTGTGTGTGTGTGTGTGTGTGTGTGTGTGTGTGTGATTCTGTCAAATTCAAGTGTTAGGGAGCAGGGTTGCCTTCCAGGTCGGGGGCTCAAGACGTGCGGGAGGATCCCTAAGGAGCCTCTTTCTCCACAGCGGGTTCTTCGGGGAGCCTGATGCTTTCCCTATGTTCGCCACCAACAACCGGGTGAAGAGGAGACCCTCCCCCTATGAGATGGAGATTACGGATGGTGAGTCTGCCCCGCCTGCTTCCCTTCCCACCCCTCTTCCTGGTTAGCACCCTCTGCAGGAGGGAACATCTGGAGGAGGTAGGTGTATCACATACCTGGACAGGACACCTTGGAACCCTAAACTGCCACAGCCCTTTGCCCTGGAATGGAGCTGGGACTATGTGAAGTTGTGGGCGAGGCTGGCAGGATCACACTCATGGTCCTGGGAATAGGGACATGGAAGAGGGACACATAGTGGCACTTAGCCCAAAGCTGTAGCTTCAGTTCTAGTCCCCACTCTAGGCTCTATTCCTATACTCCAACAGGGAGCTGGGGGAGGGGGATAATTGACTCCAACCCCCACCCTCAGGGAGTCCCTGCCCCTCCCCACACCAGGGGAGGACTGCTCTGGCCTGGAATCGCACCTTCAAGAGTCTCTTCCCAGGTCTCTGTATTGCCCCCTGTACCCCACTTCCCTGCTCCACATTTTGGACTGAGATCCAGAATTCCTACTCCGGCCCCTGATTCCTCCAGAGTGGCCTCTGCACGGTTACTGTGAGCTACCTGAATATTTTTTGGGATGGGCTGGATGAGTGGGGAGATTTGGAGGAGCCCTGCCCTCCTCCTCCGGGAGAGCCAGCTCTTCAGAGCTGAGGGACTTTGAGAAGTCACTGGGGCTCACATGGCCAGTGGGGCGTGTGTGTAGCTTGAGCTTCAGGGGCAGAGCCCTCTGTGGTGTTCTGGAGAGGGAGAGGCTGGAGTCTGATGACAGAAGAAACCTCAAAAGCCCCAACCTGCCTGGGGTGCAGGCATGTGGAACCAAGAGGGAAGGGTGATGGGGTGCTGCTGGATCGGACAGCCCAGGGAGGTGGGGTACCATACAGGGAATAGGTAAGACCAGCCCTGAAGTTCCTCAGGAAAGAGGCAGAGGAGACTGACAGGAGCTTGGGAGAGTACAGGAGTGTAGGGAAACCATTACCCATAAATGTTACCAGTGTATATACCATCTACTCAGTGCCAGCTAGGAGAGAGACAGAGGATGCCAGGGGGTGGACAGACTCAGGAAAGAGGAAGGAATAGGCAGACCTGCAGGTGAAGGGTTGGGTGTGGGAGTGCAGGACATGTCCACGGGACTTTGAAATAAAAGACTGAACGAAGAAGAGTCCATAGGAGCGGACCTGATACCCGCTTGCTGTGGATTCCTACTGCTGAATATTTCTGGACCCAAGTTTCCTCGTGTGTAAAATGTGGAGAATAGTGGCCCCTCCCAGATGATCAAGAGCACTGTGAGGTAAAGTGTTTTTAGGGCCTGGCTGGGGGCAGGTGTTGAGGACGTGTGAGTTCTCACCCCTGCCCTCTCCTCTTCCTGAGCCTGTCTGGAAGCTGTGGAGAGGTTCTAGGGACAGTAAGCCCTCTCCCATCAAAGACGGGGCCTCCTCAACACTGGGATTTTGTCTGTCTTATTCACGACTTACTCCTAGCATCTGGCACATTGCTAAAGTCTTCAGGCAAAGGGTGGAAGGGGGTAGATGATAGCAATAACTGCTACCTTTTGTTGGACACCTACTAAGTGTCATGGACTTTGTGTGCTTCCTCTTTTTTTGTGGTACTGGGGATTGAACCCAGGAGGGCTCTATCTCTGAGCTATACCCCCAGCTTTTTTAAATTAATTAATTAATTTATTTTTGTGGTACTGGGGATGAAACCCAGGGGCATTCTACCTCCAAACTACACCCCTAGCCCTATTTTATTCTTTTATTTTGAAACAGGGTCTCACTAAGTTGCTGAGGTTGGCCATGAACCTGAGATCCTCCTGTCTCAGCCTCTCAGGTACTGGGATTACAAGCATGTGCCACCACACCTGGCTTTTTTTTTGTGGTACAGGGGATTGAACCCAGAGGCGTTCTACCTTCGCACTACGCCCCCGGCCCTATTTTTTATACTTTATTTTGAAACAGGGTCTCACGAAGTTGTGGAGGGCCTCACTAAGTAGACAGAGAGACAGAGATGAGGGGGGCTGAGGCTGGCCGTGAACCTGGATCCTCTGGTCTCCGCCTCCCAAAGTACTGGGATTTCAAGCATGCGCCACCATGCCCGGCTCTTATTTTTTATTTTTGAAACAGGGTCTTAAGTCACTGAGGTTCTCACTAAATTGCTGAGGCTGGCCTTGAACTTGTGATCCTCCTGCCTTAGCCTCCTAAATACTGGGATTACAGGTGTGTACCACCAGGCCCAGCTATATGTGCTTAATTTTTTAATTTTAATTTTAATTAATTTATTTTTTTGTGGTACTGGGGATTGAACCCAGGGGCATTCTACCTCCGAGCTCCACTTCCAGCCCTGTTTTTTATTCTTTATTTTGAAACAGGGTCTCACTAAGTTGTGGAGGGCCTCACTAAGTAGCTGAGGCTGGCTGCAAACCTGCGATCCTCCTGCCTCAGCCTCCCAAGTACTGGGATTACAAGCGTGCGCCACCACGCCCGGCTGTGCTTAATTTTTAAATAAACCTTAAAACAAGCCCAGGAGGTGAATATCACTGTTTCTGTTTCGCAGATGAGAAAAATTGAGGCTCGTAGAGGTTAAGCAGCCTGCTTAAAGTCATACAGCTGAGTTCTGGACCACCCTCAGAGCATTGGTCTTAAGCTTTGGAATAAGTCCTAGCCTCCCCCCACCCAGTCTGTCTAGCTCTCGCTGTGACAGCCGTCATAATGCCCTCCTCCCCCACTTGAAGGAGCTCACTAGCATTAGCCATGGTGGCAGGACTGGTCCTCCGGATGTCACAGCTGACTCCCTCTGCCTGGCCTGGAGGCTCCAGAACAACAAGGTGATTTCCTCTGAGGTGGTGTGCCATGTTTCCCAGACTGCATCTGGCCTTTGGCAAAGAGTCAGTTGGACTGGGCTTATGGGGTTTGAAAAGACAGTTTCAGAGGCACTTTGGGCAGGGCAGGGGCTAAGCGATCTTCCCCAGGGATAACATGGAATATGTGTGCGCATGTGCATGCAAGAGAGAGAGAGAAATAAGACCTTGAGCATCAAGTGTTCGCTTGGATGAGGTGGACCCCAGACTGAGCAAGAGGCAAGGCCTGCCTCTATCCTGGCCTGTCTGCCTAGCTGTAAAATGAGCAGTGGGACTTAGGTGAGGTCTTGGCCTCTGCCTTCCCCTTCCCCTTCCCCTTCCCCTTCCCCTTCTTTTCTCTCCAAATTTCCTCATTCTGAGGTCTGGATCCAGTGGTTGCTAGAATAGGGCAAATAAAACGTCCAGGACTGGCTGTCTGGTGCACAGAGCATCCTGAGGGCTGCTGTGTGGGGAGAGAGGCAGTGTCCTTGCAGGACCCTTGCAGCACCCTCCCCTGTCTTCCTTGGCTTTGGGAATTCCAGGTCAGACTTGAATGTTTAGCACAGTTCTTTGCACACACTGTGTCTCTTGTGTGTGTGCTGGTGTACGTCACTGCTCTAAAGCCTTGGTACCAGTGTGCTGGTGACAGTTGGGTTAAGATTTAATCAGTGCATTGTACACATCATCAGAAGCCTTCCTAGAGCCTAAGACCTTGGCTGTGTGAGGCAGGCGCTTCATTCCTCAGCTCAGGCAGGGAGCCCACAGGGTGATTCTGTTCCCTTCTGGTCTACGCTCTCTCCTCCTTGCTCACCACCTGCCACCATGACTGGTCGCTCAGGAAACATGTACTAAGCCCCTACTCTGTGCTTTTTGTGACACCTAGAATAAAAGCCCTACACTTGACTGCAGGGCCCTGTGGGATCTGGACCCTGTCTACTCCAGTCTTGCACCCACTACTCCAGCCAGGCTAGCTTCGGCTCTTTTCCACCACAAGGCATTTGCACATGCCATTCCCCCTGCTTGGGCACTCTTCCTCTACCCTCCCTGTGCCTGGCTGGCTTTGATACAACCTTAAGATTTTGCTTTATAAATGCCACTCCTCAGAAAGGCCTCTAGCCACCTTAACTCAGCATCATATATATATTTTTTCAACTTCTTGTTCATCATCTCTCATCCCCACTGTAATATAAGCCCCATGAGGGCAGGAACTCTGTTTGCTTTGTTCACCATTATTTCTTAGTCCCTAGGTGGTTAGTAACAAATTGATGAACAGATAGTAATAGTTAACATTTATTGAATGTTTACACCGAGGCAGGTATTGTCTTGAGTACTTCACCTGGGTGAGGCATAGAGCCATGTAACAGTCCTATAACCTTACTTACTAGTACTCTTTCCACTTTACAGATCAGGAAGCTAAGGCATGGAGTTAAAGGGCCTTGCCCAGAGGGACATGTCTAGTGACAATTCAGGAATTGAACTCGGAGAGTCTGGCTCAAGTCTGTCATTCCTACATAATGCTCTTGCATCAGTGACTGACTAAATGAATGATATATGTTCCCTGTGCTCAACTGTTGCACAGCCCAAAGAGGGAGCCAAGTGCAGAAACATACGTAATAATCGAGTGATGGGGACAAAGGAGCAATAGCGCCATAGGGGTTGGTTAGATGGATCTGGAGGGTTGAAGGAAGATCTTAGAGAGGAGGTGACAGATGAACTAGATGTGCAGCATGAGCCAAGTATCTTCCAAGAAAAAGGAAAGAAGGCATTCTCCTGAGCTTCCCCGTGGAGGGAGAGTCCTTTGGGGGATCTCGGGCCTGTTCTCCTAACCGGCATCCTCCTACTTACCCTCCAGGTCCTCACACCAAAGTCGTGCGGCGAATCTTCACCAACAGCCGGGAGCGATGGCGGCAGCAGAACGTGAACGGGGCGTTTGCTGAGCTCCGCAAGCTAATCCCCACGCATCCCCCAGACAAGAAGCTCAGCAAGAATGAGATTCTCCGCCTGGCCATGAAGTACATCAACTTTCTGGCCAAGCTGCTCAATGACCAGGAGGAGGAGGGCACCCAGCGGGCCAAGCCCGTCAAGGACCCCGTGGTGGGGGCTGGCGGGGGTGGGGGTGGGGTAGGGGTGGGTGCTCCTCCAGATGACCTCCTGCAAGACGTGCTTTCCCCCAACTCCAGCTGCGGCAGCTCCCTGGATGGGGCGGCCAGCCCGGACAGCTACACGGAGGAGCCTGCACCCAAGCACACAGCTCGCAGCCTCCATCCTGCCCTGCTGCCCGCCACTGATGGGGCTGGCCCCCGGTGATGGGTCTCAGGCCACCCAGGACCAGCCAGGAGAGGACCCCAGGTCGCTGGGATGGTGGGCTTCCGGGCAGGTGGGATAGAAGCGGGGCAATGGACTTGAACTTCCCTGGCAGTCTGAACTTTGTGAAGCCCTAACTGACCCTGGGGCTGGCTTTTCTGTTTCCTGACTCAGTAGGAGGACAGGAAAATGGAGCGAAGTGGTAGGTACTTTTTCTGAAGATGGCACGGTCTTCCCCTGCCCCAAACCCCAAGACTTCCCAAGAGAGAGGCTCAAGTGTCCCTGCTTTTGGCCTGGCATTTGGGAGCCCTGTCTGTGCTGAGACCTGGAGTTGTCAGCTGTCACCTGAGGCATCCAGCGGCCTCTGCCTTGCCTTTAGCCCCTCCTGAGCTGGCTGGGATGGCTTTTGTGGCTGCTTCTGTCCAGGTATATAGGTACCCAATAGCTGCCCATTTCTTGAGCCCTGTCTACACCCAGGCCCCCATTGATCCATCCAGCTTGCCAGCCTCTGCTGAGAGTCACAGCCTCGAGGTGCCTTCTTCAGGGCCTGGCTGGGGAAGATAGCTAGGGGACAGCCTGCTCTCGACCAGCTGGGCCAGAGGGTCAGAATACCCAGCAGCCCTTACTTCTTGCCCTGGGGATCGAAGCTCTTGCTTTCTCCCCACTGAGACTCCTTCCTATCCTGTGGCTGTGGGGATGAAGTCTACAGCCTTCTGCATGTCCTGTTGGGTTTTGTGTGAAGGCAGAGAAAGGGAAAATGATATTAGAGTGAAATTGAGCAAGAAGTATTTTGGGCACGTGGGCTTCAGCTCCTGCATGTCACTGTTCGTGCTGGTGAGCAAGCGCCAGATGGGCATGTGTTGGTGCTGAAAGGAGCCGTGCAGCCCCTGTGCATCCTCCTAGATGCCTAGAGGGCAGGCCCTGCCACGAGATAGCTGTTGGCTGATGGTCTTGTCTTCTTCAGAATTGAGCACAAACTCTTTCCTATGAATCGTTTGTGTTTGGGATTTTTTTTTTCTGGATTAAGTCACTGGTGGAATCTTTAGGTCTGGATATGACCCAGGGCACAGCCCCACTTCTAGGGAATGGGGGATCCATTCAGAGACTAGGCCCTGGCTAAGGCCCAAACATATGCACACTCACCTAGCAGAACTTTAAATACTCTCAACTGTGCAGCTCTCAGTCATCGAGGGTGTGTGTGGAAGGCTGGTATGCAATAGGAGTGCCCCCTCCAAAAGTCATACATGGAAGTTTTGCAAATGGAATCCTTATCCTTTATCTTTTAAAGGAATAACTACTGCAAGTCCTTTTATAAAGTGAAGAATGCTTTTGTAGCATGAACCACTGTCCCCTTGTTTATCTCGTGTCAATCCAGGTGGTAGGACATGGTTTTCTGCCTGTGGTGCATTCCAAGCCCCTAGAACAAACCACATAAGAGTTTTATGTATCTGTCATTGTACCTTAAGTCACCCCAGCCCTCTCCCATCAGGCTCTGCCTTTGAGGTCAGAGGGAAGATATCCCAGGGCCCCATCCTGTCATGTGAGAGCCCATCACCGGGGCTCCTGAAAGCCCTTTTCATGTTCTGGTGGCTTGACCTGCTGTGGGGCCTCCAGGACAGCCCTGTGCAGACAAGGAATGACTTCTGTTCCCCTTCCTTTTAAGTTATGAGGTCCATTCTTGGGTATAGGGACAATATGGTTAACCACGGAAGCACTCTGACTCCCCATTTTATTTCAGACTCCCTCAATCGTATTTAGATGGACATTAGGGTTGGTTCCTTGCCAATGCTTGGAGTCTCACCAGACTAAAAATTGGAGCAACTGTCCTAGGCTCTATGGCCATGTTTGCTCCCCAGTGGATTAACTTGGGAATGAAAAATGTTACGGGTGGACGGGTTTTATGAGACAGATCACAGATTCTATCAGGATCAAGGGTTCCAAGTGTCAGTTTCTCATAAGTACCCTGGCTTTCCCTGTCTCCTCGGGCAGCAGTGTGGACTGAATGCCATCGTGAAACTGGAAGTGTTTTGAGACCATGAGTTCTGTTGCTGGTTGTGGGTGTATCTCAGTGGTAAATTACTTGCCTAGCATGCTTGCAGTCTTGGGTTCCATCCCTAGAACTGAAAAATAATGTGTTGCCCTCAGTACCAATCCTTCAGTGGGGTTCCCAGACTGAGCCCAGGTCCCGGGCAGTGGACAGTTGAATAATTTGGGTTATGAACCACTTTTGTCTGAGTTATCAAGACCCTCCTCATTTCTCCAGTTTGTCTTAATTTCTGTCTTGTTTCAAGGCAAGGACAGGAGTGAGAATGGAAAAGAGATTTGGGAACATGGCCAGACTATGTTAAATGTAACGCAGCTACTCAAATGGGCCTGGATAGGGAAGGGCCCTGCTTAGGTCCGTGTAAGGACTGAAGAAGATCCATCATTTCTTTTCCCATCTTCTGTACCCCATGCCCTTCTCTTCCCTTTGCCTCCTCACCCTGGAACAAATGGAAACATTCCAAGAATAATATCTGTACAAAAGGGGAAAATGTAAAGGTAAACAGGCATTTTGAGGAGAACAAAGACACATGTACCTAGAGGGAATCCCATCTTCTAAGAATTCATATTGTTTTATTTGTAGTGGCAAATGACAAGATGGTACAACCTTTATCCTTTTCTAAAAATAAAACAAAGGGCACAGCATCTGTAGTCCACAGACAGCTATTTCAGCCTTCTGGGTGGGTCTAGCAGTACTTGTGATTTCAGTGGTACGTGCCCCTCTTGCCGAGACCGGCCTGCCCGCCCGTGTCCATAGGGCACTGTTTTGTGGGTGGGCCCAGCACTCTCGGTCAATGTTGTACTGTATGTGATGAGTTGCGTTGGTCTCTGCATTCTTCTGCAGAAGAGGAGTAGCCGGTCCAGGTACCTTGACCTTTGTACAGCCCAGAGGCCAACACTGTGGGCACGTGACAAGCGAAAACCCCCATGTGCTGGTGGTGATGATGTGTGTACATATATAAGGTTATATGGGGAAGATTTCTAAATAAAAGTTTTACAAAGGGGCCTGGACTTTGTGCTTGCACTTTGGGTCCCTAACACCCGAGAATAGGGGCATTAAAAGGAAAGGCATGGCCGGGTGTGGTGGTGCACACCTGTAATCCCAGTACTTGGGAGGCTGAGACAGGAGGATTGCAGGTCTGAGGACAGCTTCAGCAATTTAACGAGGCCCTTAGCAACTTAAGGAGACCTGTTTCAAAATAAAAAAAAATAATAAAAAGGACTGTGGGTGTAGCTCAGTGGTAGAGCATCCTGGGTTCAACCTCCAGTACCAGACACACACAAAAGGAAAGGCATGGGGGAGGCTTTGGGACTCACCTCTCTTAGGAAGGGGCAGCCAGCCCTACCCTGAGGGCAGGACTGCTGGGTAGCAGGGATGCCCCTTACTTAGACAGCCATCCCTGAGGCTCCCCAGGGAAAGGCTGCACCCGGGGCCTGGCCTTCAATGGCCCTGCTGCTCTGTCCACTGCTCACCACCGCCACTTTCTCTTTGCTCCTATTGCACTTTCTTTCTCTTCCAGGCCACATTATTTTATTGCTTTATGACTTTCCAGTTTCTGCACCTTTGTTTCTTTTTTCCCCAGAACAGACTACCTATCCTCTCTTCCCACCCTCCTCCTTCCTTCCTTCCTTTTTTTTGATACTGGGGATTGAACCCAAGGGCAGTCTACCTCTAAGCTATACCACCAGTCCTTTTTATTTTTGTTTCAAAACAGGGTCTTGCTAGGTTGCTGAAAGTCTCCCTCTGGTGCCGAGGCTATCATCGAACCTGTAATCCTCCTGTTTTAGCCCCCCATGTACTGGGATTACAGGGGTGCACCACCATGCCCGGCTTTCCCACTCTCCTCTTTATTGGGTGACTTGTCCTCAATGTCCAGAAAACTGTTCTCATCCCATGGGACCAGCCTCCACCTTTGCATCCCCACAGGCCTTCCTTTACCATGGCCCTTTGCACCCTGTGTTGTGTCCTCATCTACTTCCTGCTAAAATATGAGCTCCTTGAGGGTGAGACCACATCTGACTTATCCCTTTGCCCCCGGGGCCTTAGGACACACCTGGCACAGGTTCCTTTCACTATTTGCCCAGTGAAGAGCTCCTCTGGTGTACAATCTCCCAGCTCAGTTCTAAGGCCAGCAGGAGGTAGAGCAGAGATGGGTGGGAGGATAGTCATTCCTGCACAGATGCCTGCTCCAAAGCCTCCTGCCTGAAACCATGCTGCTGGACTGATCAGGAGCAGGTGGACAGCTCTGCCTTCACCTGGCAGAGGGGCTTGGGTGCCTCTTTTTTTTTGGTACTGGGGATTGAACCAAAGGGCATTCTACTTCTGGGCTACACCCCCAGCTCTTTTTATTATCTTTTAAAAATTTTTTGCGGTACTGGGGATTGAACCCAGGGGCATTCTACCTCCGAGCTATGCCCCCAGCCCTATTTTTATTCTTTATTTGAAACAGGGTCTCACTAAGTTGTGGAGGGCCTCACTAAGTAGCTGAGGCTGACTGCGAACCTGGATCCTCCTGTCTCAGCCTCCCAAGTACTGGGATTACAAGCGTGCGCCACCACACCCGGCTTCTTTTTATTATTTATTTATTTATTTAGTTGCGGTACTGGGGATTGAACCCAGGGGGATTCTACCTCTGAGCTACACCCCCAGCCCT
>PVJS01012753.1:0-43284 GCA_004027185.1 Glis glis | reverse complement strand
AGAGAGAGAGAGAGAGAGAGAGAGAGAGAGCTGAGGCTGGCCGCGAACCCGGATCCTACGGTCTCCACCTCCCAAAGTACTGGGATTACAAGTGTGCACCACCATGCCTGGTGGGTCATTCTAATTTTTAAAGGTGTTATTTTGTGAGGACTTAACCAGTTGGGAGTGGGTCCCTTTCAGGGTTCCCTGTTGATGGGCAGATGCCACTGAGCAGAGAACACCATCCCACTCTGTCTTCCTGCAGAAATCCCCCTGCTAAGGCTCCTGCCCACCAGGGGTTTCTGGAGTCTTATAAGGAAAACCACCCTGAGGCCTTCACTTACTGAGAAGGAATGTTCTGTGGGAACCACCAGCCACACCTGGACCTCCAACCAAGCTCCACCCTGGGAAGGCCTCCTTCAGGCAAGGCCCCTGAGCCTCTGCCTCCTCCCCTCAGCACTGTTTTTCCTGCAGCACCTGCCCTGGGGAGCCCAGGATGGTCTCTGTTTCCTATCCTTGAGCACCTTCCCCTCTTATTCCCATCCTCTATCTCCCTTTCCTTCTTCCTCCCCCCTCCTTCTGCCTGCCCTCTCCTGCCCTCCTACCCTCCCTTCACAGCACTGTGTCTTGGCCACCCTCCAGAACAATCCCCCGATGTTCCCACTCTGGGAACCATCCAACAAAGAAGGAAAAATCTCCCCAATTACCTTGACTGCTGGATAATAAGCCATCGAATGAAGAACAGTGTGATTACCATGGCAATTTGTCAGCCACAGAATCCCACATGCTGTCTTCTTTGGCCTGCTTTGCCTCTGCAGTGCAGACTGCATGCTGGTGCCTGTTTGGTTTCTGAGGAGATCACTCATGAGCCTGGCCATGAAGATCAGGACTCTGTTCTCTGCTGAGGCTTCGTGCTTTTCAAGAGAGGGTGAGCACAGGATGTCTAGGCTCCAGCTTTTCCCTGGAAGATTGAGCCTCTAACCCTATTGGGAGCAATAGTTTTCATGGAGGAAGGCCTAATCCTCCTCCATTGTAGAGTTTCCAAACTTTCCCTCGCACCCTGGCAGATCCACGAGGACATAGTGCCTTCAGAGCTGCACTCTGGCCTCTCGGAGAGCTGCTCCTGCTGCCTTGCACATGGCTTTGGGTCTTGTCCATCATCATCCATCCATGTGCTCTAAACAGGGGCCAAGCCCCTCACCCTGAGCAGGGGAGTACCTGGACCTGCTCACACTTGGCCCATCACCCCTTGTGAAATCCTTAGGAGAAATTTGTCTCCGCCCTTTACCAACAAAAAGACTTTCTTTTTTACCTCTTGCACATGGCAAATTCTGAGTTTTTCCTCTGCTTTCACTGAGAGAACATAAAAAGCCAAAGTTATGGCCTATTTTTGTGCACAACTTTGTTCTATTTTCCACCCTTATTTTTTCTTGCTCTGATTTCCTCTTTTACTGATTTTATACTCTTGTATTATGTGTATTTTGGAAGGTTTTTAATTATTTTTAACTGTTTGAAAATTGTTAATTCTCCAGAATGAATGTAAAAGGCAAACTTTTGTGTGTGTGTGGTACTGGGGATTGAACCCAGGAGCATTTTACCTCTGAGCTACACCCCCAGCCCTATTTTATTTTCTTTTGTTTTGTTTGTGTGTGTGGTACTGGGGATTGAACTCAGGGGCATTCTACCTCTGAGCTACACCCCCAGCCCTATTTTATTCTTTATTTAAAACAGGGTCTCACTAAGTTGCAGAGGGCCTCACTAAGTAGCTGAGGCTGGCCGCAAACCTACAATCCTCCGGTCTCAGCCTCCCAAGTACTGGGATTACAAGCCTGCACCACCACGCCCGGCCCTATTTTATTTTTATTTTGAAACAGGGACTCACTAAGTTGATGAGAGTCTCACTACTTGCTGAGGCTATACTTGAACCTGCAATCCTCCTGTCTCAGCCTCTCAAGTATTGGGATTACAAGCATGCACCACCACACCCGATTTAAGCATTTTTAAATTCTATGAGATTTAGCTGGTTATGGGGCACGTACCAGTAATCCCAGTACTTGGAAGGCTGAGACAGGAGGAACGCAGAGTCAAGGCCAGCCTCAGCAACTTGGCAAAACCCTCAGTAACTTAGAAAGACCCTGTTTCAAAATAAAAAATAAGCCAGGCGCGGTGGCGCACACCTGTAATCTCAGTACATGGGAGGCTGAGACAGGAGGATTGCAGGTTTGAAGCCAGCCTCAGCAACTGATCGAGGCTCTCAGCAACCTAGCAAGAACTTGTTTCCAAATAAGAAATAAAATCGGGCTGGGGGTGTAGCTTGGAGGTAGAATGCCTCTGGGTTCAATCCCCAGTACCAAAAAATTTTTAAATAAAAAATAAAATAAATAAGTCAGGTGTGGTGGTGCATGCCTTTAATCCTAGCACTTGGCAGGTTCAAGGCCAACCTGGCAACTTCTAAAAATGGAGACGCCCATACCTAACACAGTGGCTCCCATGTGGGACAATGATGTCTTGACTCGTGAAATGTTTGTAGGGGGCCTGGGAGGCAGATTTCACTCAGGATGAAGAACTTTACTACAAATTAAAAAGGACCAGAGATGCCACAGTCAGCAAAGCCAAGACCAACACCTGACAAGTGCTTGCTGACCACTGGTCAAACCCTCTGCACCCTTGAAGAGGTCTCTTCTCAGGAGGCCCATGCTGGTCCAGCAGTGCCCAGGCTTCCGGGAAAGGCTACCAAGTCACTGCTGGCCCGCTCACACAGGGGTGGGTCCACTGGGGTCAGCCTCTGCTCTGTGCAGGGCAGGAGGAGAGAAGGCTTCTCTCCAGGCCTCAGCAGTGGTGGGAGCTAGCGCCTCACAGCCTGAGCTCCTGTGGCCGGTGCCATGGCTGTAGATACGTCCATGAAGATGGATGCTGTGGTCTGAGTGTTGGTGTTCCCCAGAAATTCCTATGTTGAACCAGGTGTTGTGGCCCATGCTTGCAATCCCAGCTACTCAGGAGGCTGAGGCAGGAGGATTGCAAGTTCGAGGCCAGCCTGGACAACTTGGTGAGACCCTGTCTCGAAATTTTTAAAAATAAAAATAATAAGTGGCTGGGGGTGGAGCTCAGTGGCAGAGTACCCAGGGGTTCAGCCCCCAATACCACATACACACGCACACACACACACACACACACACACACACAAAGAGGCAGTCAGGAACCCCCTGTTACAATGTCCTATGAAAAAGGACTCAGAAACAAATGAACAAAAAACTCATGAGGCCAGTCATGGTGGTCCACACCTGTAATCCCAGTACATGGGAGCAACTAGCAAGACTCTTATTTCAAAATGAAAAATAAAATAGGGCTAGGGATGTAGCTTGAAGGTAGAATGTCCCTGTGCTCCATCCCTGGTACCAAAAGAAGACTTAAAAAGCTCATGAAGAGGCACGCAGCCACAGCCTGCATGTGACCTCCTGTCTGACCATCATGAGAAGCCCTTGTTACCCATCAGGTTAAAGCATCTGTATCATGGAATTCAGCAGAGTTTTGGGGTTGAGGGAGTTTCCTTTCCTACAGAACTCTCTGGAGAAGTGGGAATGGCAGTTTCTTGGTCTGTTTGGTCTGCTATGACAAAATGCCACAGACCAGGTGGTTTATACACAGCAGACATTTATTTGTTATTTATTTATTTATTTATTTATTTATTATCTATTTTATTTTTACTTGGGATTGAACCCAGGGGCATTCTACCTCTGAGCAACACCCCCAGTCTTTTTTTTTTAATTTTGAAACAGGATATTGCTAAATTGATGAGGGCCTCACTAAATTGCTGAGGCTGGCTTCTAACCTGTGATCCTCCTGTCTCAGTCTCTCAAGTACTGGGATTACGGGAGTGCGCCACCACACCTAGCTCAGACATTTATTTTTGAGGGTTCTGGAGGCTGGAAGTCCAGGGTTGAATTACCAACAGACCTGTATCAGGTGGGTGCTGCTTCCAGTTTGCCAGCAGCATCTGCTCCATCTCAGGTGGTGCAGAGGAGCAAGCTCTGTGCCCTTCACACAAATACCCTGATGCCATGGGAGTCCCCTCCCTTAGGACTCACAGCCTCCCAAGGGCTACCTCCTAATGCCACTTCCCTGAGGACTTAGACTTCAGCATATGAATTTGGGGAGACACAAAATTCAGTCTATAACAGTTATTATATCTGTCAAGGGAACATTCAGAGACTTAGTAATAATTCAGAGACATTGTTTCAATCAGAAAGAAGTTTATTTGCAAAATGGGGTGAGGAAGCCAGATTTCAAAAAGACCTGCTCATCCAATTAAAAAAAATGTTAGTATTTAATGTTTTTAAAACCCTAAGCTGGGTGTGGTACTTGAGAGGCTGATACAGAAGAATCACAGGTTTGAGGAGAGCCTCAGCAACATAGCAAGACTCAGAAACCTAGTGAGACCCTATTGCAAAACAAAAAAATAAAAAGGGTTGGGATGTAGCTCAGAGGTGGAATGTCTCTGGGTTCAATCCCAATGCCACCAGAAGAAGAAGACGATGACGACGATGACAACGACGATGACAACGAAGAAGAAGAAGAAGAAGAAGAAGAAGAAGAAGAAGAAGAAGAAGGTGGCTACTACGTAGTAAAAACCCTAATAAGCAATAATAACAAAGAAATTTTAAAATGAAACAAACCCCCAGATCACCACATTCGCATCACCTTTTCACTGGGAGCATCTGCTCTCGACAGGCTCAGGGGCCCACAGCTCTCCTATCATAGCAGAGCCAGTGCGGCTGCTCCTGCAGGAGCCCAGGCTGAGGGAAATGCTCAGGATGTTGTTATGTGGGGGTGAAAACTAGACAGAGTGACTGATTTTTGTTTTATGTGAAGGTACAAACTGTTCTTCCTCCCTGGCTGTGCAAAATGCACGTGGGTAACAGGTCGAGCCACGTGCCGGGTTCCACGTGGGGAATCGTTTGTTTACATCTTTGCCCATTTCTCTCCTCAGTATGGTATCATTTCTGGCCCTTCAGAGTCACAATCAAAGTCAGTGTCACTCCTACGAGCACACAGTTTTCTTCTACTCAGACTGGAAGGTCATGGGGACACAAGGAAATGAATATGGCTTATATAGAAATGACACATCCTTGCACTTTGATGCTAAATGATTGTGTGAGTACCAAGGTGGCTTAATGCTGGTACTTTAGCTTTTTCCTTATTCCTTGAGTACCCTCTGTGACACATGAATCATTGCATCTGTTGATCTTAATGAAGCAGAAGAATATCTTGAAATTGCATTATTCCTGGCGCTTCTTCCCACCCTGTGTCTCTCATCTCTATGGAGGCTGGGCTTAGAACGGAGTGTATCCTTGGCTTTGATTAAACCCACCCAGAGCTGGTTCCTAAAACCAAGGCTTTTATTCACAGGCGGCACCTGCCCTTTGGAGAAGAATCAGGTATTGAAGTCTCACAGGACTTAGAGAAAATTAGTGGTGAACACTAGCACATGCAGACACCAAGTGTGAACACACACAGGGCTCAGAAGGGTCCAGCCTGCCATCTACACAGAGAGGAGAGGAAACCTCCCCAGCAGGGACTTGTGCCTGTTCTGCAAGACCCGAGGGGTTGGGCTCCTGTGCTGCTCATCCTGCAGCCTCTGGTTACCCAACAGGGACCAATTATCCACTTCCCTTCCAAAACGGAGACCCAGCTGGCTCTGGATCCTGTGCCCACAAGGAAGGCTCCTGACAGATTCTGAGCTCTCCTGTGTGTGAGGTGAGGAGTCTGCCCCCCACCCCACCTTTACCCGACTCAGAGCAGTTACAGGCTGCATTTGCCCCTCAAAACCCATATGTTGAGGTCTCAACTCCTACTGTCTCAGATCGTGACCTTTCTTGGAGAGAGGGTCTTTAGAGAGGAAAGCTGGTTAAAATGAGGTCATTAGGGTGGGCTCCAACCCAGCAAGCCCCACATCTGTGCAGTAGAATGAGATTTGGATCCACATCAGGGAGAAGCAGTGGTGCTGGCAGGAGCTCTTGAGGCGACACAGCTGTTGCAGTCAGAGAAAGGGGAGGTGGTACCCAGAGCCCTGTGAGATGCGGGGACCCTCTGTCAGCTCTGGCTCTGGGACCTGGACTGCAGGCAGGGTGCTCCCTCTTGCTGGGTGTGGCAACTGAAGGGGGCTGGGTACGTCACCTCAGTCACCCCCTCCTCCCATTAGTCAGTGTCAGGCATCCAGGTGGGGGGGTGCCGTCCTCCTGGTCCAAAACTCACAGGCCCTGGCATGGGGCAGGCAGCCTCACCGTGGGTGGGGGTGCTTTTCCAGGGCAGCAGCTCCCAGTTTCCAACATGAACACTCCTGCTGAGTTACAACGTTAACCAGCAGGGTAAACGTATCTACATGTTACTGCTGGGAGCAGGCAAGCCCCTGTCAGCTGTGCACTGGGTTAATTTATAGAACAGAGAGCCCCAGGTTCAGGGGCGGCTGAGCATGACAGACTGTGTGCAAGTCAGGAATGCCGCCGCAAGGAAAGGCACTAAAGAACCCCAGGCACTCCCCAGGCACTGTCTGTGGATATCTGCAGTTGGCAGGAGGAGGCCCAGGGTGGCTTCCCTGCTGGGTGGAGGACCAGGCAGGTCCCCTTATGGACAGTGGCCCCACCTGCTGTGGTCGCCAGGCTGCAGGAGTCACTGGGACCTAATAATACAGGCGAATCAGAAGGCAGGCTGCAGGCCTGGCCATGCAAGGAGAGAAGAGTGGAGGAGGCCCTGGCCATCACTGTGGCCTTGCCTGGCTGCCCCAGGGCTGCGGGCGCCAGCAGCGCCTATATTGAGAGGATGAGCGTGCCGGGCGGAATGGCAGGCATGCGCCCAGCTGTCCCATCCAGACTGGCCTGGCCGCCCCCTTCCTGCCCCAGGTCCCAGTCAGCAAAGGGGCTGTGGGGAGACCCAATCCTAGCGCCTGTCTAGTTAGGACCCCGTAGGCTGCTATATGCTGGAAGGGGAAGGGGTGCCTGAGCAGGGCAGCGAGGAACAGCTGAGGTCGAACCTAAGGTCACCTGGAGGAGAGAAACCTGCCTGAGGACAGTGGAGCCCTTTCTAGCTGGCTCCAACCAAGGGGGTCTCTCTCCCAGGAAGGAGTCACCCAGGCCTGCCCACCACCCTGCACAGCCCAAGGACATGCTTCATTGCATGACCCCACAGCCTTGTCAACAGGAACACCTTGGCAGCTCCAAGAATAAGGTCTCTGCACTCCAGTCGTGATGGGCAGAGACAACTCACTCAGGGGCAGGGCTGTAAGGAGCTGTGTGGCTCCTGTGGGCCACTCTAGAAGGGAGGCTTGGTTCCTGCCCTCAAGGAGTACCCAAGTAATAGATACAGCTCAGAGCTCTGGGCTGGAGGGAGTCTGTCCAGCAGCTCCAGGCAGGGCTGCCTTCTACCCAGGATGGGTACATCAGAGTTGGTCCAGGGCATGGGCAGGCACAGAAGCTCCATACTGCGCCCTGCAAAGGCAGAACACCCAACACTTGAGGAAAGGGGCAGAGGGTGCTGTGGCATGAGCCTGACCCACCTGAGGCACAGAGAAAGTCCAGGAGAAGGGACCAAGGGCCCAGGGAAGGGTGCGGGGGTGGGAGGAGGGGGCAGGAGAGCACAGCCTGAGCCTTGATTCTCTGGCCCTTGAGCATCCCAGGTTGGGCCTGGGGCTCTTGTGTCTCCCAGAGCATAAGACCAGGGAGGTTCCCCAGAGCCACTCTGGGCTCTAACATTAGTGTTTAAAGTTGTGCTTTCAGCTGGGCATGGTGGTGCATGCCTGTAATCCTGGTACTTGGGAGACTGAGACAGGAGGATAGAAGGTTCATGGCCAGCCGGGTGTGGTGGTGCACGCTTGTAATCCCAGTACTTTGGGAGGCGGAGACCAGAGGATTCAGGTTTGTGGCCAGCCTCAGCTTGCTCTCTCTCTCTCTCTCTCTCCCTGTCTCTCTCTCTCTCTCTCTCTCTATCTCTCTCTCTCCCCCCTTAGTGAGGCCCTCCACAACTTCGTGAGACTCGGTTTCAAAATAAAGTATAAAAAACAGGGCTGGGGGTGTAGCGCGGAGGTAGAACGCCCCTGGGTTCAATCCCCTGGTACCGCAAAAATAAATAAATAAATAAATAAATAAATAAATAAATAAATAAAAAGAAGGTTCATGGCCAGCCTCAGCAACCTTGAGGACTTCCACAACTTAGTGAGACCCTGTTTCCAAATAAAAATAGGGCTGGGGGTGTAGGCCAGAGGTAGAATGCCTCAGGGTTCAATTTTCAGTACAGAGAGAGAGAGAGGAAACTGAGCCCAGAGGGATTGGAGATTTTTACCAAGGGACAGGGCAGCATCTCTTGCCCTTGACCTCTGAAGTGACCTTCGAAAGGCTTCTGTACTTGTCACAGGGCAAGACAAGGCAGCACTAGATCCCCAGACACACCATAGGGAAGACTGTCCCCGAAAGGCGCCTCTCTCTACAACCAGGGTGGACCCTGAGGCCCCTCATAGGCTGCCATAACCTTTCAACCCACAAAGCTGAGCACAGCACCCCTTTTCAGATGGGGAAGTCGAGGCTCAAAGATGCAGGATGATTGACAGGAGGCAATACCACTTGCTGAGGGCAGTCCTCCTGTATTTGCTCTGGTCCATCTCTCGCCCACTGAGTGTTCAGGAGCCTTGTTCTGTGGGGTCTGCATGCCCTGAGCACAGCTCCCTGAACCCCCCTGCAGCTGCCTCTGGCACCCAGGGCCCCATGGTTCTGGCAGGTCTCTACTCCAGTTCCCAGAACCATAATGCTGCCCAGAGCCGTCAGCTCCTCAGCCCTGAACAGCAGCAGCTTAAAGCACCTGGTTATGAAAAAGACTGATCTCCTAATAAGAGAAAGGGATGGCTTTATAATTCTGTTTTAGACTTCCGAATCATTCCCTCATTCTCTGCCATCAGACTCCCTCCACCAGCTGGAAGGCTTATTTAACCACTCTGAGAGGAGCAGGCGCTGATATAAAAATAGAGGCAGGCGCGGGAGCTGGCACCATGACTCACCGGGAGGCTCAGGCTCTGCAGACAGCTGCTACCCATCCCCTCCCCTCCTGCCTTCTCCCTACCCCTTGCTCTCTCCAACCTTCCCTCCCCTCATCCCCCTTCCCTGCTCCTCTCCTCTTCTTTTTCTTTCCCCTCCCCTCCCCTTCCTCTTCAACCCCCCTCCCCCCACATACACATACACATGGAACAGAGGACTCAGAGCTCAGAGCCAGCGCTGGGTGAGGCAGAGCTATTTGAGCTGGTTTCTCAAGACATTTACCTGTTAATGTTCCCCCATGTTAGTGCATGAGATAGGAGGAAACCGAAATAGCACACACTCTCGTTCTCCTGCGTCTTTTGGAACATTTTTTTTTTTTTTTTTTTTTGCGGTACCGGGGATCGAACCCAGGGGCATTCTACATTCCCGGCCCTATTTTTTATACTTTATTTTGAAACCGGGTCTCACAAAGTTGCGGAGGGCCTCACTAAGTACCTGAGGCTGGCTGCGAACCCGGGGCTCCCAAGTACTGGGATTACAAGCATGCGCCACCATGCCCGGCTTGGAGCATTTTTTTTTTTTTACAGAGAACATTCTAGTTCTAATGACTCTCCCTGCCAGCCCTAAGGCTCCAGTGAACTGAGAGGAAGGTGGAAGGACTGAGACCAAGTTGACCCCATCCCGGGACCGGAGCTGGACCCCTATCCTGGGCCTGGACCTTCTCTGCATCCCACTGCCCACACTGCTCCAGGCCCCAGTCTACCTGCTCCCCGACAGGAAGGCTGTCCCATGAGTGCCCTATAAATGAGACTGATGGGAGAGTTTTCATGGAGTCCCTGCTCCTGTACCAGCTGGCCCCTCCCTGCCCCTCTGCTTAAAGCAAGTCAATGGCTCTCCATTGCTCTTTCCATAAAGAAATACCGACTCAGCCAGGGAATCTGTACAGCCTGCCAGCCTCCTCTGCACCACCCTCCATCCCAGCCCAGGCCTGGCCTCCCTTCAGGGCTCACAGGCCCCCCCAGTCCAGCCCAGCCACGTAGGAGCTGGTCCTCCCTCCACTGACCCTCCAGAGCAGCTCAGTGGGCACTGCCTTGGGACTCACTCTCTACAGCAGGCATCAGATCTGCAGACGCACCTTGGTTTGTGTTGCTATCTGACAGATATCTGTCTCCCCCAGGAGAATGCAGGCTCCCTTGAGGGCTAAGACCCGATTATTTTGGCTCACCGTTGTATCTCCTGGACATAGTAGATGCTCAGCAAATTCTCGTTATATACATTCTTGAATTATTTGAGGACTGGGGGGTGTGCCAATCATCGGGGCAGGAGTGGAGTGACAAGGTTCTGGATCTGGCTGGAGAATGAACTAAAGGATAAGATTTTGGCTGTCTTGACTCCTCAGGCTGGGTGAACGACCTCCCCACGTACTCAAAGAAGTTGGGTGGAGGGAAAGGAGAAGACAGATACTTCTCTGGCTAGGGGCCATCTGCTGGTGTTTCTCCAGTGGCCTGGAATAAATTCCCTTTGCCTCAGCACCTGGGTTGCCCCTCTGAAAAAGCACAGCAGTCATGCAAGGCTGGGACTGGGCGCAGCAGGCGAGTGCATGCTGGCTATGCGCATGGACACCCTCCTGCCTCACCCTCCCCTGCTCTGGACCACTGCAAGACTGGCCCATTAGTGGGAGAAAACCTCCTATAATCTTGGAGGTGCTGCCGGCTGGGCTTTGGAATTCCTGGCCTACACAGCACCAGAGCACTGTGGGAGAAGAAACACATGCTTCCCCACCTGCAAGGAGAGGGCATGGGCTGGTAGCTGTGCCTGGAGCCCCTGGCATATCAGCACAGGGCAGCCTGGGCCTCCTTAACCTGGGCTCCTGCTTTCTCCTGCCTGCTCTGTGCTGAGCACCAGAGGCTGAACCAAAACTGGGGGAAGTCCAGATGCCAGAGACACTTTTTAAGTATTGACTGGAGAAGTTTGAGTACAGCCACCTATTCCACAGAGTGCCTCCAATGCCCGCAGTCCTGGAGATGTTCAGTGAGTTTGTGTGGATGGAAGGGAGGGCGCGAGGTGAGTGCCCTGGAGGGGAGGTGTAACTGGAACCTTTCAGAGATTCTCAGGGAATGCAGTACCAGGAGCCTCATCTCTCCTGCTCAAGGCCACATCCTGCAGAGCAGCCTCCCTGCTCTCCCAGCCCTGCTGAGGATTCAGGACTCCTGAGCTCAGGGAGAGAAAGAGAGCTGCAGGGGTCAGCTCCCAGGGTTTCACCCTCCCAGGACCTGCTCAGCCAGACCCTGAGCTCCACCACTGCCCCAAGCCAACGGATGGGAATGGAAATACCCAATATGTCTCGGCCACTGGAACCAGAAATTGGGACTGCCGGGCTAATGGGACCTTTTCTGTTTATTCATTTTTGTTTTTCACTTTAATACTTTATTTTTTTTATTCATTTGGTACTTGGGATCAAACTGCTGAGCCACACCCCCAGCCCTTTTTTATTTTGAAACTGAGTCTCCCTAAGTTGCTGAGAATCTTTCTAAATTGCTGAGGCTGGCCTCAAACCTGGGATCCTCCTGTCTCAGCTTCCCAAGTACTGGGCTTACAGGTGTGGGTCATCACATCTGGCTTTGCTTTGATACTTTAAATATTAATATGACACATTTGTTGAAAATTTAATTTGGAAGAACCATGGAAGTCTAAAAAAGGGAGAAAAGTCACCCCTCATCCTGCCTGTGAAGCTGTCCTAGTGATTTATCACTTTGGCCTATTTCCTTTGTCCCTTTTGTCCTCTCTCTCTCTCTCTCTCTCTCTCTCTCTCTTTCCCCCATGGTTCAGTGGATCCCTGTGGACATATGGCATGTTTGCTTCAGGGTTCCAGGCCCCTGGGCATCCCAGCTGTGCCCTATCATCCTGGGGACTTGGTAGACTCATTCATGTTTAAAGCACAGCAGCTTTAAAAAAGCAGCAGAATTTGGAGCAGAATTCCTTAGGTCTACATGTAGAGTTGAGCAGATTTCAAAGGTGGCAAAAGCAAATCTGAAAAGTAGGGTTGTTGAGTGCTCTTTTAAGATAATATGGAAGCCTAGGTACTAGTGCATTCATGTATGCATACATGTGTGTGTGTGTGTGTGTGTGTGTGTGTGTGTGTGTGTGTGTAGGGTGCTGGGGGTGGAACCAAGGCCACACACACACACACACACACACACACACACACACACACGGCAAGTACTCTGCCACTGAGCTACATCCCCAATCCTTTGTTGTTGTTGTTGTACTGGGGATTGAACGCAGGGACATTCTACCTCTGAGCTACACCCCTAGCCCCATTTTATTCTTATTTTGAAACAGGCTCTCACTAGGTTGATAAAAGTCTCACTACTTACTGAGACTGTCCTCGAACCTGCGATCCTCCTGTCTCAGCCTCCCAAGTACTGGGATTACAAGTGTGCGTCACCACGCCTGGCTACCAATATGTTTATATATCAACATATCAGATATGGCTGGGTGTGCTTAGTATTACCAATAAAAGCTGCATTCTTCTGAAAGACTAAAACCTAGATCATTTTTAAATCTTTATCCATACTAGGCAGGGAAAAATACATGGTTTTCAGTAAACATGGCATTATATGTTTGTTTTATTTATTTGTTGGTACTATGGATTGAACCCAGGGGCATTCTACCTGTGAGCTACACCCCCAGCCCTTTTTTTTATTTTGAAACAAAGTCTTGTTAACTTATTAAGGGTCTCACTAAGTTGCTGAGGCTGGCCTTGAACCTGCGATCCTCCTGTCTCAGCCTCCCAAGTACTGGGGTTACAGGTGCATGCCACCATGCCTGGCCATATATTTGTTTTATAAAAATCTTGAACTTTGCTCAGGGCCAATCCTCCTGATATCTGAAACTAGCTGTGTCTTTGTCGTGAAGGTCTCTAAGGTTTCCGAAGCCACCAATAGGCCAGAAAGGGGGGGAATACATTTAGTCCTTTCTTGTGGCATATAACACAACCACACTGTCAGTCCCACCTACACATTGTTTCCTAATGAGCTTATCATCTTCTTTGAGTCAGAATCTGTTTAGAGACCACTGCTCTTGGGAATATTGAGTAGGAACATTAAGCTACCTTTTAAAAATAAGTATTGCACTCTCCCATAGAACTCCAGACTCCATTGATATCTTTTGTGTCTTTAAAACATGTGGAGATGCCAGGTGTGGCAGTGCATGTCTGTGATCTCAGTACTTGGGAAGCTGAAACAGAAGGATAGCAGGTTGGAGGCCAGGTTCAGCAACTTAGCAAGACCTTTAGCTACTTAGCAAGACCCTGTTTCAAAATAAAAAATAAAGAGGGCTAGGGGTGTAGGTTGGAGATAGACTGCCCCTAGGTTCTGGGTTGTAGCTCAGAGGTAGAGCGCCACTGGTTTCAATCCCTAGCACCCCACTGCCCCACCACACACACACAACCTTGTGAGGGGATCCCTCCTCCCCAGGCTTGTGCCCTCCTCTCCCGCAGTCTCAGCGGCCCACCTTGGGCCCTTTGCTGGCCAACCTTCCTCTCTGCGCTCTGCGCTCTTCCTGGAATGCCCTCACCCTACTCCTTCCTCCAGGAGCCCTCCCCAGCCCGCCAGCACCTGGCGGAAGCAAAGGACTTCCCAATTTGGAAGAGACATTGTCTTAAAACTGGCCCATTGAATGCAGAACGCCGCCCTTTCGGTTAGACCTGAGGGTTCCTTCCACAGGGAGCCGGCCGGTGCTGCGGCCTGCGCTCTGGGACGCGCTCTGGGCAGCACCACGGTCAGCGCCAGTGCCTGCCCCGCCCGCAGCCCTGTGGCCTCCACCGACCCCGGCAGGGCGGAGGGAGGGGCAAGTGGGGCCGTAGGCTCCCGATTTGATTCAGAGGGGAGGCCGGCGGGGCCGTGGGTGCGGGAAGACAACTTTTGTGTTCTGGGAGCGAGTGCGCCCATTTGGAGTGTTGTGAACAGTGTTTCGAGGGGACGGCCTCCCTCTTCCTCCCCCCAGCCCCGTAAATAAACACACTCTTTATGCAGCAGAACAGAATGGCAGGCTTTAATGCTTCAAGTTTCCACTTCCTTCCACAGGGCTTTGTTTTAAAAATAACAAAATGAGGTAAACCGAGTTAGGTATGTACACGTTCTGGGCAGGCGTCGGGTGTGGCCCGGGCGCCTGTCGTCCTGAGGAGAGTGCGCGCCCGTCGCGGCGCTTAGAAGCATTTGCGGTGCACGATGGAGGGCCCGGCCTCGTCGTACTCCTGCTTGGTGATCCACATCTGCTGGAAGGTGGACAGCGAGGCCAGGATGGAGCCGCCGATCCACACCGAGTACTTGCGCTCCGGCGGGGCGATGATCTGCAAGACAGAGCGTCAGGCTGCTGTGGCCCCGGTGCCCGCCCGTCCCGTCCCCGTCCCCGCCCCCGTCCCCGCCGCTCACCTTGATCTTCATGGTGCTGGGGGCCAGCGCCGTGATCTCCTTCTGCATGCGGTCAGCGATACCGGGGTACATGGTGGTGCCCCCCGACATGACGTTGTTGGCGTACAGGTCCTTCCTGATGTCGATGTCGCACTTCATGATGCTGTTGTAGGTGGTCTCGTGGATCCCCGCCGACTCCATACCTGGGGGCACACCGCGGGGGGCAGCGTGAGTGGCGGCGCGGGGCGCGGGGCGCGGGGCCGGGGCCGGGGCCGGGGCCGGGGCGCCGCTCACCGATGAAGGAGGGCTGGAAGAGCGTCTCCGGGCAGCGGAAGCGCTCGTTGCCGATGGTGATGACCTGCCCGTCGGGCAGCTCGTAGCTCTTCTCCAGGGAGGAGGAGGAGGCGGCGGTGGCCATCTCGTTCTCGAAGTCCAGGGCCACGTAGCACAGCTTCTCCTTGATGTCGCGCACGATCTCGCGCTCGGCTGCAGGGGCGGGGACAGCCGAGGCGGCTCAGTGCGGCCCGGGTCGCAGCCGCCCTCCCGCGCTCCCGCCCCGGCGCCGCCGCGCACCTGTGGTCACGAAGGAGTAGCCACGCTCGGTGAGGATCTTCATCAGGTAGTCGGTGAGGTCGCGGCCGGCCAGGTCCAGGCGCATGATGGCGTGCGGCAGCGCGTAGCCCTCATAGATGGGCACGTTGTGGGTGACGCCGTCGCCCGAGTCCAGCACGATGCCTGCGGGCGGGCGGGGGCCGGTGTGAGCGCGGGGCGCGGGCGCGGGGCGCGGGGAGACCCGGCGGGGGCGCGGCACTCACCGGTGGTACGGCCGGAGGCGTAGAGGGACAGCACGGCCTGGATGGCCACGTACATGGCGGGCACGTTGAAGGTCTCAAACATGATCTGCGTCATCTTCTCGCGGTTGGCCTTGGGGTTCAGGGGGGCCTCGGTGAGCAGGGTCGGGTGCTCCTCGGGGGCCACGCGCAGCTCGTTGTAGAAGGTGTGGTGCCAGATCTTCTCCATGTCGTCCCAGTTGGTGATGATGCCGTGCTCGATGGGGTACTTCAGGGTCAGGATGCCTCTCTTGCTCTGCGCCTCGTCGCCCACGTAGGAGTCCTTCTGACCCATGCCCACCATGACGCCCTGCAAGCACAGACACCAGGCGCTCGCCGTTACCAAGGCTCCTGGGGGAGAGGGCCTGCGGGCACGGGGACCCGACGGCTCCCGCCGCGGCGAGCAGCCTGACCTGGTGGCGGGGGCGGCCCACGATGGACGGGAACACAGCCCTGGGGGCGTCGTCGCCGGCGAAGCCGGCTTTCACCAGACCGGAGCCATTGTCGCACACGAGGGCGGTGGTCTCGTCTTCGTCGCACATGGTGTCTGGTTTCTGCAAGGACAGGGCCACCGCGGTGAGGAACCGCGGGCAGACAGACCCGGCTTGCCCCAGGCCCTCCCTCCTGAGAGACCAGCGACATCCCAGCCCTCTGCGCAGTAGTACTCCAGGGGAGCGAGGAGGACCCCGCCCGGGCTCGGGAATGCGCTCCCCAAAGGGAGGCACAAGGTCCCAAACCACACTGAGAACCCGGGTCGCCTCCCTCTGCCTTTGCCACGGCCACCTGCTCCAGGGGCTGGGCGCCTCGCTGCGGAGGGATTAGGGCCTGGCTGTCTGCTCGCCTAGCGGGCTTGAGGGTGGAAGGCGAAGGAACGGCCTGCTCTGGACACCGTGACCTTTCACCTGACTCCCAGAGAAGAGCCGCCCTGGCCCCTTGGGCTCCAGCTAGGTTGGGAGGGAGCTGCTCCGTTGGCTTGAAGCAATACTGTGAATCTCCCTTAGCAATTCTTAGAACTAATCTCCCTGGGCATGTCCTAAATGCAGGGAGAGCAGCCCAAGTGGGCTGGAAGCAAGTTTGGAGAAATTTCCAGGGCCCACTGTCTCTTTAAAGCACTTGGTGTAGCTGGGTGTGGTGGCACAAGCCTGTAATCCCAGCTACTCCAGAGGCTGAGGCAGGAGGATGGTGAGTTCCAGGCCAGCCTGAGCAGCACAGGAGACCCCACTTCAAAAAAAAAAAAAAAAAAGGTGCCTGGGACTGGGGAGGAGACAGTGCAGGCGGGGCTCCGCTGGGTGGCGCTTCTCGGTCCCCTCCCCTCCTCCACTCTACCTGGGTGGGTGGCTACACCTGCTGCTCTCCGGCCGGGGCTTCACTCGAAGCTGTCCGCTGCAGTGACCGACTGTCCCCTCACTCAGGTCTTATATAGCCCACGGGGCTCCCTCCACGCCTCCCCTCAGGAATGTCGCTGCCCTTCTCAAGCCATATTTGGGTGTTGGGCACTAGAGCCCCTTCCTTCAGCCGGTTCTCGGCCTGGGCCCCGCCCGGGTCCCCTGCACTGACCAAAGAAGGAGCGGGCTGGCCCTGGCCCAGGTAACTCGGACCAGGCCGTATATGGAGTGTCTCCCCAGTGGTCTGTCCCTCCCGAGCTGCTCAGTGGCCTGCCTGAGTGGGGTGGGACAGGGGTCACCGAGTGCCCCCCTGGGTCTACTGTGCCCCTCTACTCTGGAGCTGCACCTGTCTCTAAGGTCTCCCTGCACGTACACCCTGTGCACACTGGGTGCTCCAGAGACGCCCCACTACTGGCCTCCCACCTTTCATCCCACATCTGGGTTCTTTCCTCAGCCCCCCACTCCCTGTGTGCAGCTTTCTGGAGAGAGCCTGAGGAGTGGGCTTCAGAGGGTGGACAGGCAGCCACTCTGCCCCAGGCAGGGAAGGAAGGAGAGCCTCCCACCCTGTTGTAGAACCCTGTTTCTCCCATTCGGGGCTCCCCAATGCAGAGGCCCCTCCCCCACCCTGGAGGCAGGCCTGCTGGGAGGGTGCAGCTGTCACTGGGCTGACAACTGGTGGGGTAGGGCGGGCAGCGGGAGGAGGCACTGGGGCAGGTGGGCTGGGCTGAGCTGGCACCCTCCTCCCACCTACTCAGTGGCACTGTGTGTCCCTCTCCTGGGCTGAAGGGTCACAGCCGGGGATGATTGGACCTGGGGTGGAGGAGGGGAGGCGTGGAGGGGAGATGTGTCCCCACTGAGGACAGCAGTGTGCTACAGATGGTGGCCATTCTTCCTTCCCCAGAGGCAGACAAGTTCATCTTTATATTTAGAGCATGATGTCCGCCAGGCCGGCCGCTTCCCTGTCCATCCTGGGTCACCACCTGCCAGCGCCTGCGCAGGTCCTATTTATACCACCGCCGTGCGGGGTATGCCTTTCGGGTTTCTAGGACTCGGGTCCACTTATGGCAAGGTGGAGCGGTCAGCGGAGGTCATCCAGTGGGAGCCTGTCTCAACTTGGGGGAGGGGACAGGAAGGTCCAAAGGAAGCACTGTTCTGTGACAAAGGTGGTGCCATGCTTTAAGGGGCACACAGGACATGCTGCAAGCTGGAACAGGGCTCTCACTTTCCTAAAGGCCTGGGTGCTCCCCAGCGAGCTGCAATTCACACCACATGGTGGGATAATTGCGGGTTCTCTAAAGGAGGGAACGAAGCGTGCCTGGCCCTCCTCTGTGGTCCCCATCACATGCCTCCCCCTAAAAATGATAGACTCAGCAGGGCACAGTGGCACACCGGTAATCCCAGAGAGTGGGGAGGCTGAGGCAGGAGGAATCACAAGTACAGGGCCAGCCTGGGTGACTTAGAGAGACCCTGTCTCAACCTAAAAACCAAAAGGGCTGAGAGTGTGGCACAGCAGTAGAGTGCCCCTGGGTTCAATCCCTAGTACAGGGCCAAAAAGAAAGAATCAAAAGGTGAGCTGGGAGCCAGGTGTGGTGGTGCACACTTGGAATCAAAGTACTTGGGAGGCTGAGACAGGAGGATCGCAGGTTCACAGCCAGCCTCAGCTACTTAGTGAGGCCCTCTGCAACTTAGTGAGACCCTGTTTCAAAATAAAGAATAAAAAATAGGGCTGGGGTGTAGCTCGGAGGTAGAATGCTCCTGGGTTCCATCCCCAGTACCACAAAAAAAAAAAAAAAAAAAAAAAAAAAAAGGTGAGCAGGGTTAGTACACAGGGAGTATAAAGTGTCAGTTGGAAGATCCCATATTTTCATAATTAGCTTTTCTAAGTACTTTTGAGAACGGATGACTAATTGACAGGAGATTTCACCTTATTAATATCCTGTGTCCCCATGTCATTGGGTAGTGGAGATGTTAGGAAAAAATAAGCTGGCAAATGCGTTGTGTACAACTTCAGTGGAAACACTCAAATTCTAGCCTTGAAGCTTGGTATTACAGGCATGCGCCACCAGGCCTGGGCTGGACTTGTCTCTTTGACAGGCTTTTAAGTTTCAATTATCCTTTTCACTGTCCTGAGATAAACAGGATAGGTACTATCCATCCCAACTTTCTTTTGTGTGTGTGGTACAAGGCTTGCCGTGCCCACACACCCCAGGTCCCCCAGCAGCCAGGAGAGCCTCAGCTGCCTTTCCTTCTTCTAGGGTGGCAGGGCTACTGGGGATTGAACCTAGGGCATTCTACCTCTGAGCTACACCCCCAGCTCTATTTCATTTTATATATTGAAACAGGGCTTAAGCTGCTTGAGGCTGGCCTTGAACCTGTGATCCTCCTGTCTCAGCCTCCTAAGTACTAGGATCACAGGTGTGCACCACCATGCCTGGCTTCAGGGCTGCTGTCTCTAACCCTCTGGTGGGACTCTGGAAACACAGATCCTCTCCCACGAAGAGCCGAAGGCATCTTGAAATGCAGAGTAATGGCTTTGTCGGCGACTATTAGTGGTCCAGAGAGTGGCTGGCTATCCACGGTGCCAGAAACACATCAGGATGGTGGACCAGGACAAGCGTATTCCTTCTCACAAGGCACACGCCGCTGAAACCTCTGAATCAAGGAATCCCAGGGAGGCGGGAAGAGGCTTGGGTTCCCCGCCCCTTCCTCCCTCGTCCTGGCCACCTCCAAGGTCTGAAGATCTGGATGGAGCAGTGCTCTGGAGTCAAGCAGATCGGGATCCCCACACTGCTATCTGACCTTGGGCAAGTCACTTCCAGAAGGTTCCAGTGTTCCCGCTGGATCAGTCCTGTTCCAGGAGACTGACATAACACCTGGTAAGTGCTGCGGCCTGAGGAACACTGAGTCTGTGGCAGTGTCCTCCCTCCTGTGTCTCAGAGGGCCTGCGGTGGCGTGGAGCTAGGAATGAAGAGCCCGGCAAGCAGCCATGTCGTCACCAGTGAATGGGAAGGGCCAGCATAACCTCTGGTGTTTGGAGTGCCCGAAGAGTGTTCCGGCATTATCTAAAATTGCAAGACCCACACCATTCAACAACCCACATATCACTTTCTGAGAGGAGCTATAATTATGGCACAGCCAAATGGTCAAGTGTCATGCAGCTTTTAAAAAAACACATTCTGAGCTGGGCATGATGGCACATGCCTATAATCCCAGCAGCACTTGGGAGGCTGAGACAGGAGGATTGCAGGTCTTAGGCCAGCCTCAGCAACTTAGGCCCTGTTTCAATATAAAAAAATGAAATAGCCAGGTGTGGTGGCGCATGCTTGTAATCCCAGTACTTGGGAGGCTGAGACCAGAGGATCCGGGTTTGCGGCCAGCCTCAGCTACTTAGTGAGGCCCTCCACAACTTAGACCCTGTTTCAAATTAAAGAATAAAAAATAGGGCTGGGGTGTAGCTCAGAGGTAGAATGCCTGAGTTCAATCTCCAGTAACTAGCGCGTTACTGGACCCAGAATCCACAGCAAAAGGAGAAACAGGACCCTGTTCACAGGTGGTTTGAGCCCCACATGGGTGCCAGAGCCTCTTCTTCACACAGGTGCCCACAAGTCCCTTTATGTATCCAGGTCCGTCCTAGTCCTTGAAAGGGCGCATGTCCTCAAAACCCACAGTGCACTGCCAACGGCTCTCCCCCTGCTCAGGGTCACAGGCAAAGCCAGGCGGACATGCCTTTCCATGGAAAATGTCCACGCCTGGCAGTTGTTGCCAGTTACTTGGCTTATACAAAAACCATTAATGATCCTTTGATGGAGACTGATGGGGACCCAATTTCAAGCCTTAGGGTTCAAAACCATAGTATTCAAAACCATAGGTGTTGGTTGTTTTTACTGTTGGAGTAAGTCTCAAGGCCAACCGCCCTGGAGCTGCAGCTGCTGTGAGATGGCTGGGGAATGAGCCTTCCTCATCCCTTCCTTAGACAGGCGGGCTGCACGCACTTCGTTACATCCTCAGACTGGCTTTCTTTTTGTGTATGTGTGGTACTGGCGATTGAACCCAGGGGCATTCTACCTTCACCCTTATTTTTATTTTGAAACAGGGCCTAAGTTGCTGAGGGCCTTGCTAAGTTGCTGAGGCTGGCCTTGAACGTGCAATCCTTCTGTCTCAGCCTCCCAAGTACTGGGATTACAGGCATGCACCACTGCGCCCGGCCAGACTGGCTTTCTTGTAGCACTCTCATCACTCCAGGGATAGCCATGGTGGTGTGAAGATGGCAGGAGCCGGATCCCCAGAGCACAGCGCCAACAGGGCCACAGGTGCCAAGTGAGCACTGGTGGTTAACATCTAAGCAGGATCCTCGTCCTGTGCGGGACACAGCCCTCAGGTTTCCTGCTCTTTCCAACTTCTCTCCACACCTCGGATATATTCCTAACCTGGCTCCCAACAGCAGGCTGCAAAGAAAGATGGGCTGCAAGTTCCTTCCCTAAGATGACCGGCTCCAGCGTCCACTCCTCCAAACAGGTCAAGGCTGGCTGGGGCCACCACCAACTCCTCGCCACGTTTAACTTCTTTTTTTGGTGGTACTGGGGTTGAACCTAGGGGCATTCTACCTCCAAGCCACACCCCCAGCCCTATTTTATTTTTTATTTGGAAACAAGAGTCTTACTAAATTGCAGAGGGCCTTGCTAAGTCGCTGAGGCTGGCTGTGAACCTGCAATCTTCCTATCTCAGCCTCTCAGTACTGGGATTACAGATGAGTGCCACCATGCCCGGCTTAGAATTTCTGAGTTGTGGAAACAGTCCCAGAAGTGACCAGTACACGGAGGCCAGAATCAGGATGAGAACTGCAGAACCCACTGGACAGAGTGAGGCTAAACACATAGAGATGTTATATTTAATGTGGAGAAAAGGAGGAAATAAAGTATCACAAAACTAAAAACCAAAATTATAGTTATTTACAATAACTTCAAAATAAAGTACAAAGCAACTCAGCTGCATACACTATAAACTGTACAAACTTCTAGATGTTCAAGGGGCTAAACTTTTTATAAATACACATATATAAATTTTAGAAACAAGAACAACTTTTATAAAACTTTACATTTGTCCCTGGACATAATATTCATAATTTGCTTTCAAAACAAACTCGAAGTAAGGGTTGGACTTGAGGCTTCCGAGCTGGTCTGACTGCAGCAGGCCCTGCGCCTCCGGCAAGTACTCGCGGAGCTGGACGCCTGCACACAAACACAGAGGCCACTTTTATTTTTACCACCTCTCAAGTGAACTCAGATGACTGATGACAAAGCACCTGTGCTTCAGGGCTCCTGGGAGTCGCTCTTCTCCAAGCCCCACCTGTCGCAGGAGTTCAAGTCTGACTTGGTGCTCTCCAGAGGCAGCTGCGGGTTCCTCCCCCTACTGGTCAAAAGAGCCTGACTCTATTCCCCTGAGTGCTGAGGGCACAGGAAACCCTAGCCTTCACTGTAAACCAAGCTCTCTGATTTTTAGAATGATACTGCTTCAGTTTAAATCTCATCATTTGACATCTTAGCAAATACCCACTATTCTAAGATTCTAAAACTGAGGAGCGATACTGTATCTTCTAATAGCAACAAACCACTTACCATCTTTTATAAGTTTCTGTAGGATTTTCACAAATACGCTGTCTTTAGACACTTCAATTGGATCATCTTTACCATCTGAACTGGACCAGCTGGAAAACAAAATCAGCATGAGGGAGCAGGCATCACAGATGTTGCTGAGGGAAAGGACTCTGGTCTGCTGTTGTGCTCTGACCGAGGGCTGACTTCTGTGAGCCACTCAGATCACTAAGTAGAGGACCCTGGGTGCTGGACGCCCCGTGGCCTCTGCCACTCAGATCACTAAGTAGAGGACCCTGGGTGCTGGACGCCCCGAGGCCTCCGCCACTCAGATCACTAAGTAGAGGACCCTGGGTGCTGGATGCTCTGTGGCCTTCGCCACTCAGATCACTAAGTAGAGGTCTCTGGGTGCCTTGGCACCCAGCCTGCTCCCGGTCTAAACCACATGATTGCCAGAGATGAAAATCCTCCTCTGCAGAAAGGAGGTGATTGTGAGAAAGAAGCTGTTCTCTGTAACTTAGAAGAGAACTGGCCCTTGTATGGCAGCCACTTTTTACTTAACATAATGCAGCCTTGTGGCTCATCTGGCATGGCAGGCCCCACTTCTGTGAAGATAAGAACATGTACATTTCTATGTAAACTGATGGTCTGCAGGTTTATCATAAGCAGTGACTTATTGTACTCATGGTCCTAAGTCTTTAGGTTGTTCCTTAATTGCTGAATTAAAGACGTAAGTTCACCAAGGCAACATCTGAAACACACATAACGTGAGAGAGAGCACAGCACTTCCTGGTGCTACACGTCAAGCTGCCTTGACAACAAGCCCCACCCACACACTTACTCGTCTCTCTGCAGAGCTCTGCAAAGGATCTCCAGTTTCAGATCATTTATATTTACATCTTCTTCCTTCACAGCAAAACAAAACATCCTGATTAAATCCTGGCTTTAAAACAGAAATACATGCTTGTGGCGCATGCCTGTAATGGGAGGTTGAGACAGGAGGATCGCAGGTTCGAGGACAGCATGCATTAACTTAGCGAGACCCTCTTTCAAAATAAAAAATAATGAAAAAGGGCTGGGGGTGTAGCTCGGAGGTAGAACACCCTGGGTTCAATCTCTAGTACAAAAAATAAAAAAGAAATACAGACTTAAATTTTATTTACATCAACTCCTAATCCTGCATAAATACTGTTGCTTTAGTACATAATTTCTTTAAGATGTGAGTGCTACTTAGGTGAGTAAGCCAATTAGTATCTATGTGAATTAATTTTGGGTTACTCTAATAATCTTGCTTTATCAGAAACTTTGAGACGTTAAGGTTTTTAGACAAGGCTATGCCAAAGCTAAATATTACGCTTTTTAAATCTAACAAACTACTTCCAATTGCATGGTCAGGTAATAGAATGACTACTTTTCCTATAGAATTTGCACAGAATTTTCAAAAGATCACCAAGATCTTTTGAAAGCCGAGGAACAGCTTCTCTTAGGGTGAACACTGAGAAAAAATACCTCAGGACTTACTTTGAAAAGCTCCCTTATTTATTTGTGCACAGACAAAAGCAACTGTGAACATGTGGGGTCATAGGATGGGAGTCTCCCGGCAGCTCTTCTAAAGGGCTGGTGCCTGAGGAGCCAGGAGCAGCTGAAGTCGAGGTGTCTTTCCTCATGATATTTTCATGACTGGCTTGAATAAGTATTTTCCCTCTTTTTACTTTTGTACTAAGGACTGAATCCAGGGGCATTCTACCTCTGAGCTACAATCCCAGCCATCTTAGTTGCTGTGGCTGGTCTAGAGCCTGCGATCCTCCTGTCTCAGCCTAAGTACTAGCATTACAGGCGTGTGCCACCATACCCAGCTTCCCCTCATTTTATGTGCATCATCATGTGACTTTACTTACCTCGTCAATATATTCCAGCAAGTCCAAAGCTTTCTTGAAATCATATTCATTAGCTCTTCTGTTTTCTTCACAGATATATAACTGAGGTAAGTTACAATAAAATAGATTATTATTATTATTACCATTATTATTATTTTTGCAGTACTGGACATTGAACCCAGGGGCATTCTACCTCCGAGCTACACCCCCGGCACTATTTTTTTTTTATTCTTTATTTTGAAACAGGGTCTCACTAAGTTGTGGAGGGCCTCACTAAGTAGCTGAAGTTGGCCATGAACCTGCAATCCTCCTGTCTCAGCCTTCCAAGTACTGGGATTACAAGTGTGCGCCACCACACCAGGCTAAAATAGATTATTTTAAGTAAGCACAAAACTAATACTAGAAAAATTTATGGAGACAAGTCATAATGTCTTTTTTTTTTGTGGTATTGGGAATTGAATCTAGGGATATTCTACTTCTGAGCTACACCCCCAGGCCCTAGTTTATTTTTTTGTTTTGAAATGGATCTCCCTAGGTTGCTGAGAATCTCACTAAGTTGCTGAGGCTGTTCTTGAACCTGCAATCCTCCTGTCTCAGCCTCCCAAGTACTGAGATTACAGGCATGTGCCACCATGCCCTGCCACTATGTTTTTTTTTTTTTTTGGTGTGTGTGTGTGGTGCTGGGGATTAAACCCTGGGTCTTGCACATGCTAGGCAAGTGTTCTACCACTAAACTATATCCCCAGACCTAACCTGCCTTAAAAATGCATATATCCTACATAAAAAATATTAACTTGCATAACTTGGTGCACACACTTTTAAAATATCAGGAAGCGCTGGTGGGGCATGCTTGTAATCCCAGTACTTTGGGAGGCGGAGACCGGAGGATCCGGATTTGCAGCCAGCCTCAGCACTCTCTCTCTCTCTCTCTCTCTCTCTCCTTAGTGAGGCCCTCTGCAACTTCGTGAGACCTGGTTTCAAAATAAAGTATAAAAAAATAGGGCCGGGGGTGTAGCGCAGAGGTAGAATGCCCCTGGGTTCAATCCCCGGTACCACACACACACACAAAAAAATAAATAAAATAAAATAAAATATCAGGAAGCTAAGCCAGGCATTGTAATGGCGCAGGCTTGTAATCCCAGTACTTGGGAGGCTGATACTGGAGGATCCGGGTTTGCGGCCAGCCTCAGCTACTTAGTGAGGCCTCTGCAACTTAATGAGACCCTTTCTCAAAAAAAAAGAACAAAAAATAGGGATGGGGGTATAGCTCGGAGGTAGAATGCCCCTGGGTTCAATCCCCGGTACCAAAAAAAAAAAAACCCAGGAAGCTTACACTCTGAGGATCAAGGTGATCGAATGTGCATTTCAGCGTTCTTTCATACTCTTCGAAAGGCAGAGCTGGCCTTTGCATGTTAAAGCTGCTTACAGGGTTCTGAAATGCTGCCTTTCTGAGTGGTTTTAAAAACTGCAACCCAGGATACAGCACGCAGTTGGTCTTGATTTACTCAGAAGAGAGCATGTCTAAGTGCTACGAATGTATCCCTGGTTAGCTAGGTGATGGCTGACTCCTGTTATCTCATTTCTGCATTCCTCAAACTCCCTCTAACTTTATGATCAGAAAAACACTTGCCTTATTAAAACTTCAATTTGGTTTCTCCTGTCTTCCTTTTCTGACAACTATTTGGAATACAGCAAATTTCATTTGCAGAGGCCAGCTGGCTTCCAACACGTGCCAGGGGAAAGTTCTTGGGAGGTGAGAAGGGGGCGAGGATTCCTCTCAGGGGCCACGCGGCATGGCCCAGCAAACACTGGGGAGGCTCTGAGTGGGGGGCGGGCGGGCGCGACACCTACGCTGATGAGCTGCGGTGCAGTCAGCACTGGCATGGCACTGAGGCTCAGCTGTTTCTCCGCCAGCAGCTGCTCAGGCAGGGTCTCCTGGTGCAGCAGGAAGCGCTCCTGTTCAGCCATTGCTAGTGTTCAAGAAGAGAGAGAATGATGTGACTTTCACATCTGCTCTGCCATTAGACAATCTAAACCAATAGCTCTAAGAGTCATCATGCCACTATCCAGTGATCTTAGGTTGTTACTAACTCTACTCTTGACTGCTGAGTATGCTAACAGCATATTTATGGTTTGGTCCATAAAAAAAATAAAGTCCTACGAATCTTCCCAGCAGCTAGAGGCAGCGGGGAGAAGAAAGGACAGGAAATGCATCCTGCTGTGTGAAGCAGTCTAAGGGCCCAGAAGTGGGGCCTCTCGCCCTCATCCACTGTAGCTCAGCAAAGTCTGAGACACAGTCTCATCCACCACTGTATATCACATGAAAAACAAAAAACAGGGCAAAGGTATGCCAACTCTTCTAACTGGAGGAGGCAGGCCTCTGCCTGCATAGATGCTCTGGTCTGTAGTCCATTTTCTGGCTGTGCCCACCACACACACACAGGGTTGCTAGGAGATGGAAACTGCTGAGTCTCACACGGCAGTCACAGTGGCCCCAGCGCAGGCGCCCCATCCAGCACTGCCCCATTCCATGCACTCCCAGCTTTGTGAATATTAAAACATTTTGTGCATTTCCATACAAAGAAAATCAGACTGGGAGGGTACACACAAAACAACAGTTCTTACCTCTGGGAGGTGGGACTTAAAAACAAACAGAACTTATCTGTTGTGCTTTTTCTATAATTTACAAATTTTCCACAGGAATTATCATATAACCAAAAAAGCAATTTATTTACTTATTTGGTACTCAAGATTAAACCCAGGGGCATTCTACCTCTGAGCTACACCCCAGCCTTTTTTGTTTTCTATTTTAAAACAGGGCCTCACTAAGTTGTTGAGGCTGTCCTCCAACCTGCGATCCTTGTGTTTCATCAGCCTCTCCAGTCTTGGGATTATAGCGTGTGCCACCATGCCTGGTTTCTAGCATCTCTGACACCAGTGTTTCACTGTGGTTGCAACATGGTGACTTCTATCACCCTGTGCACAAGCATTAGTGGTCGCTGGTTTGTAAAGAAGCCTCTCACTGACATCACCCTTTGGTGTACCACTGTGGATCCACAGATTTTTCTTTTACAAATGATGAAACCGTAATCCCTTATACCATTCTTCTTGATGGAACTGTGGGACCTCTAAGAGGCTCGTGTTACTGAGCTTGCTTTCTGCCCAGCAGGATTCCCTGGGAACTGGTGAAGAACCAGCATGTCCACGTTATATAGTGCTGCTGTCAGGCCCTCTGTGGTTACAGCAAGACACACACACACACACTGTTTCAAAACAGATTCCGAGCCGGGCGTGGTGGTGCACGCTTGTAATCCCATTACTTGAAACCGGGTCTTCACGAAGTTGCGGAGGGCCTCACTAAGTAGCTGAGGCTGGCCGCGAACCCGGATCCTCTGGTCTCAGCCTCCCAAGTACTGGGATTACAAGCATGCGCCACCATGCCCAGCTAGGTCAAATTCTTTCTCTTACCCTCAATTTTTTCTTGCAGTATATCCTCTGAAAGGTCTGAAGCTAATGCAGCCAGCTTACTCAAGCCAAGAAGAGTTTTTTTCTTTGCGAAGTAACGAGTTTCCGTATTTGCTAACCCCAGAAGTGTTGCGTGAGCCTGCAATAAACAAACATGAGAACCATGGTAAGACCCCAGGTCCAACCACCTCCAAGCTGCACCCTCCAGCCTCGAAAAAGGGGCTTGCTAAGTTGCTGAGGCTGGCCTTGAACCTGCGATCCTAAGTACTGGGATTATAGGTGTGCACCACCATGCCAGCTACTATCCTTCCCTTTAAGTGAAAACTGAGCACATCCCACACTGTTCTCTCCCTTAGGTTAAGTGCTAAAGTCAATGAAAGACGATCAACAAACCTAAAACCTGATCAGCACCATGGCTCTGAGGGTAGTACAAAAAATCTCAATCATACACACTGATTATGGAAAAAGACACATACTAAAATCTGTTCTGCAGCAATTACACAATTACCTGAATATCTTGTAGAGAGCACACTTGAAAATTAGTGTGAGTTTTTACTCATAATTTCAGTATTTTTATTATAAGAATATACTCATCATAATAAAAGACTTAACAACTGTCATATAAACATTAGCAAAATGTTTGTGCTTCATTTTGTTGAAATAGTAGCCAATGTAAGCATAATTGCTTACTTTTTTTGAGGTAATAGGAAGTAATGGCAACACCTTCATGAATCAACAATGCCATGCCCTTCTCAGAATGTTAACGAGAGAGGAGGAGATAATATATATTTTAATAACCTATGAATAGTATTTTTTAAATTTGTAAAAAAAATTTTATTATAAGTTGACAACTGTACATATTTATGGCATGTCAAGTAAGGTTATAAGCATACAATGTAGAATGATTAAACTGACATATCTACCACATCAAGGACTTATTTTATTTGGTGGTTATAGTGAAATTTACTCCTTGAGTTTGAAATATGCAACACGCTACTATTAACTGCAGCCACCATGCTGTGCAATGCTTCTCCTCTGTTCAGCTGAAACTGCACCCTGTGACATCTCCCCACTCCTTCCACCCCAGCCTCTGTGACCACGCTGTGCTCTCTGCTTCTGAGTTCCACTGTTTTAGATCCCACACATAAGCGAGCCAAGCCATATTTGCTGTTCTGAGCCTGGTTTATTTTGCTGAGCATAATGTCCTCTAGGCAGGCTGAGTATCGGGCCACTGTGCATATCCATACCTCCCCAGGTTTCCACATGGCTGTACTCGTTTACATTTCTACCAACAGTGGCTACACCCTCACCAACATCTGTTCTCTCTTTTCTTTTGGATAAGAGCCATTCTGACAGGTGTGAGGTGGTATATCTCATGATGGTACTAATTTGCATTCTCCCGTGTACTGATGCTGAACATTTTTTTCATCTGTTGGCCATTTATGTAACTTCTTTTGAGAGATATCTATTCAGGTCTTTTGCCCATTTTAAAATTGTGTTATTTGTTTTTCTGCTACTGAGCTGAGTTAACCCCTTACCAGGATATATAGTTTTAAGTGGTATTTTAATTACTAAAGACCAAAATAATTAAAAATACTTAAATAAACTGCATACATCTGTTTCATATAACTTAATCCTTCTTACCTTTTCTAATTCTTGGCTATTAATTTCGTGTAACCAGCTGAGATGTTCATGAGCTTGCAAAAAGTTTGCCAGCTGTCCATGTTGAGAAACAGGCTGAGATAATAACTTGCCCCGCTTTCCTTTCTCCAGATACCAACGGAAGAGAAAGTCTGAAAAATTCTACAAGTAGAGTCAAAATTCCACTTGTATTTAGTAATACTGCTTTAAAATATACATTTGTGATAATATTAAATATCTTCCAAAGACCTCAAAATATCAATCTTTTTTTTTTTTTTTTTGCAGTACCAGGGATTGAGCCCAGGGGTATTCTACCTCCGAGCTACATCCCCAGCCCTATTTTTTATTCTTTATTTTGAAACAGGGTCTCACTAAGTTGCGGAGGGCCTAAGTAGCTGAGGCTGGGTGCGAACCTGCGATCCTCCTGTCTCAGCCTCCCAAGTACTGGGATTACAAGCATGCGCCACCACGCCCGGCTTTAAACTATTTTTTATATTGTTATAGGAATATGTATGGTTACATATTGTTTTTATATGTTCCTACATCAATAATGACTTTCCTGTACTTCTTTTCTTTTTTGTGGCATTAGGGATTGAATCCAGGGGCATTCTGCCTCCGAGCTACACCCCCAGCTCTTTTTATTTTTTGTTTGGAAACGGGGTCTCTCCAGGTTGCTCAGAATCTTGCTGAGTTGCTGAGGCTGGCCCCAATCTATGATCCTCCTGTCTTAGCCTCCCAAGTACTAGGATTAAAGGCATGCACCACCATGTCTGGCACTTTCCTGTACTTGTAATTCAATCGCCTCACTTGGCGAGCAAGTGGATTTAGGTTCAGAAGGGATCTTGTTCATGATCACTGGCACAGCTAATGGTAGCATCTGATGTGTGTCTGTCAACTTGGGAACCCTAACCACAGAGCTGAACTTATTGGTATTAAAAATTCAGTTAAAGGTCCTGCAGTCTCCCAGAGCTTAGGAGATGTAAAGTGGGGATCTTGCTATGAACACAGGTGTTTCCCCAAAAGATCTGAGACCAGAAGTAAAATGGACGCAACATCAGCCCTGACCACCTTTACTCCCAATGGATGAGCAATCTGCCTCTCACCAAACTGCACAAAGCAAAAGGAAACTCCCCAGAGAACAGGAGCACGCACCCCATCTTCACTGTGCTTTGACACACGAATCCAAACCAGTTAGAAAATCACAAGAGCAGAACAGCTCGACAAGTAAGCAACAGAGACAGCAGGCAATGGAAGGGGACCCAAGAATGATCGGAAAAAACTGTCCACAGACAACCAGAATCCATAGAAAGAACCTAAAAATCACAATGGTCAAAACTTGATAAAAACTCGACTGGTTTATCAGCAATATTGTGAAACACTGGGTAAGCCATGCCCAACATCTGCACACCACTCACATAGAGACGGTCTATGTTACTAGTTGTAGACTAGTAACAACAGGGACACACGAAAGATATTATTAAGTGAAAAAAGCAGTTCACAGAACATGTCTGTTTATAACATACAGAGCAGAAAACCTAAAGAACACAAACCAATGTTTAGACAGGTTCTTTCTGGGTGGCGGTATTATAAATGATTTGTAACTTTTTTGTTTATAAGGGTTTTCTGAATTTATACAATATCACTTTTATAATAGAAAAACAAGCTTTTATATAATCAACTCACTGAATGAACTGGTTTTAAGGAGCAACCTAAGTCACCCTGGGAACTTTTTTTACTGAGGACTGAACCCAGGGGCATTCTACCTCTGAGCTACACCCCCAGCCCTATTTTTTATTCTTTATTTTGAAACAGGGTCTCACTAAGTTGTGGAGGGCTTAAATAGCTGAGGTTGTCCATGAACCTGCGATCCTCCTGTCTCAGCCTCCCAAGTACTAGGATTACAAGTGTGCACCACCATGCCTGGCTTACCCTGGGAACTTTAAAAATAGGAAGCTAATGCCACATCCAATGAGAACAGGAGTCTTAGGTGTGTGCAAACCTGAGCTCTCTGCAAGCAGTGTCGAGTTTCCTCGGTTTGCACCTCAAAAGGTCACTCATGTCCCTGTACCTAAGTGCTCTTGTTATAACTGAAAAGGAAGAACGTTAAGTAAAAGGTTCAACATTTTTCAAAGGTCAGGGAATCTCTCAATAATATTTGTATGTAAAGAACTATCTGACAACTTACAAAGAAACTTAACATGCAAAAAATAAATACCTTCTCATCTAAGTTGACTGTAAAAAGATAGCATCCTATCCCTGAAGCCCCAGTGACAGACTGGAGACGGCAACGCTTACCACAGATCGGCCACCACCCGGCCTCTTACCTGATCAGCAAACTGGGTCATGTAGCGTTGGAGTCTGTTCTGGTTGTCTGTCTGCTCACACATCTGCACCAAGATGTCGAAGTCACAGTATTTCTCTGCTAGAGAAGCAGCCCATGAGAACTGGCCTAGTGTGACTAGAAATGAGAACAGATGGAAAAACTCCTATTAGAAAACCTTAAACATATAGCAAAAAGTATCACTTGAAAGTATCTTTGCAGCTGGGCGTGGTGGCACACGCTTGTAATCCCAGTACTCAGGAGGCTGAGGCAAGAGGATCGCAGGTTTGCCACCAGCCTCAGCTACTTAGTGAGACTCTCCGCAACTTAGTGAGACCCTGTTTCAAAATAAATAGAAAATAGGGCTGGGGGTGTAGCTCGGAGGTAGGATGACCCTGAGTTCAATTCCCAGTACCAAAAAAAAAAAAAAGAAAGTACCTTTGCTCATGTCACACACTAAGAATCAATAAGGGAATGGTAACCTTTCTGGTCACTGGCATTTAGTTTCACAGTCTACATACACCTGTTAGAGATGCAAACGCAGTCCATTCTTCATCACTGCCTCCCAGACACACTCCTTTCCGCGGTGTGCTAGAGCCTGCGACTCCCAAGCCTGCCTTGAGAAGAGCATGCCCTCCGCCCAGCAGCACACTGTGCACCTGTGCCTCTGCCAGGCACGGCCAGGCTCTGCCTTGAGGCCATCTGTGTAAAGGCCTGAGATGGTAAGCGCTTTGAGGGCAGTCTCGCGGTTAGCTTATCACTTTTTAATCAACTGCAGGACTATCTATCTGTGGTACCTGTGCCTGGTAAATACTGAAAGAAAGGCTAAGTTCTCACAGAGCGCCGCATGTATCTGCTTCACTGTAAGCACTTGGTTGGGTGGGATTAACGCTGCACATTGATCACACTGCAAACTCACAGGCCCACAGCCCTTGCTTGATCACTGTGCACTCACGCAGAGGAGAGAGGAGATCTGATCTTTTCTGCTGATACTCCATTTCCAGGCTGTCATATCTTTCCTGGTCACTGGACTTATCCAGAGACTTCAGCTGGGAAACATAACCGTCCAGTAGGCAATCAATCAGTGCCGCCAGCTGCTCAGTCACGACGTTGCGGAGGTTGCTGTCTGCCTGTGGGTAGACCATCTTCAGGATGATGCCATGCTGGCGCACGATGGCTGTCCGGATGCCAGCAGGACCGCTAGTGGCTGTGAAGTCACACAAAACAACCCGTTACGTCAGGGTTCTATGGTGCCCAGGGAAAAGGTCGACTGCCTACAAATCATATCACTTCGCTGCTACTAGAAAACAAGTCAGTGCTCAGGCAATACCTGTCTGTGCCCTGCTGCAACCCCATCTTCTCGGCACAGTAGGTAAACATGATCCTTCTTCCTTGTATATTCCTTTAACGCTACCCTGCCTACTGTGTGGTAATAGGCCAACATAAAATATAGTCCATTCTCCCAGGGCCAGGGTCTGCTTCAATGAGCAGCTATTTGTACTAAGTCCTAGTAGACGCACTGTAAGTACCTGATAAATTATAGGGAAGTCCACAAATATATCCCAAGGAACAATGTGATTGTGACAGGAACTGCTGGAGATGGCATGAAGTTTTTTCATTTTAACGAACACAGCTTCCCAACATGATAGACCATTAGAAAGACTTTGAACAACTGTCCATGTTACCTGTCCAGGGAACACACTCAGGTTCTTTTCCTAGTTGTTCTTTTCGATACAAGGAGCTTCTGTTTTGGCGATAATGACTAGCAGCCTGTAGCATGTCCTGAGAAAATGAATGCGTCATTACATGCGGGAAGTGACAGAGCTCTGTGGAGCCCCCCCCCTTTTTGCAGTGCTAGGGATAAAACCTCATGCATGCTAGACAAGCACTCATCACAGAACTAGAAAGATACTCAGCACTTTTTGGTTCTTTCTGCTTTTGAAATTTCTTTTACTCCGTAATTTAATTTTAATTTTGGAAAACTACAGTAAGCAAAATAGGAAAACCAGTACTATAAAGTCTAATAGCTAAAATTAAAGGAAATGTTTTAGTCAATAATGCAAGCAGCAAGTATTATAGTTAGATACAGAATGTCCCCTGAAGAGCTCATAAATTGGTGTTCTGAGCTGATGTAACTGAGCTGTGAGGTTTGTCATCTCATCAGTGAGAACGTTGATCAAGACAGCAAGTTTGAGTAATTAAAAACTAGAAGCAGCCGGGTGTGGTGGCGCACGCTTGTAATCGCAGTACTTTGGGAGGTAGAGACCGGAGGATCTGGGTTCACGGCCAGCCTCAGTTCTCTCTCTCTCTCTGTCTACTTAGTGAGGCCCTCCGCAACTTCGTGAGACCTGGTTTCAAAATAAAGTATAAAAAATAGGGCCGGGGGTGTAGTGCGGAGGTAGAACGCCCCTGGGTTCAATCCCTGGTACCGCAAACAAACAAACAAACAAACAAAAAAACCAAAAAAACTAGAAGCCAGTCAGGTGTGTTGGTGAACACCTGTAATCCCAGTACTTGGGAGGCTGAGACAAAACTCTCAGCAACGTAACAAGATCCTGTTTCAAAATAAAAAGGGCTGGAGGTATGGCTCAGAGGTAGAATGCCCTGGGTTTAATCCCTAGTACCAAAACAAACAAACAAACAAACAAACAAACAACAAACAAACAACAACAACAACCCCTAAAAACCACCATGTGCAGCCAGGTGTGGTGGCGCACCCTTGTAATACCAGTACTTGGGAGGCGGAGACTGGATGATCCGGGTTCGCGGCCAGCCTCAGCTACTTAGTGAGACCTGGTTTCAAAATAAAGTATAAAAAATAGGGCCGGGGGTGTAGCTCAGAGGTAGAACACCCCTGGGTTCAATCCTGGTACTGCAAAAAAAAAAAAAAAAAAAAAAGCCACCATGTGCAGTGGTGTATGCCTTTAATCCCAGTACTTGAGAAGCTGAGACAGGAAGATGGCAGATTCAAAGTAAATGCACAGTAGTAAGACCTTGTTTCAAAATAAAAATAGAAATAAAAACTTAGCCGAGCATGGTGGTGCACACTTATAATCTCAGTACTTGGGAGGCTGAGACAGGAGGATTGCAATTTTGAGGACAGCCTCAGCAAGGAGTGAGACACTCATCAAACTAGTGAGACACTATTTCAAAATAAAAATAAAAAATAGGACTGGGGGTGTAGCTTGGAGGTAGAAAGCCTCTGAGTTCAATCCCTAGTACCAACCCCCCAAAAAAAACCAAAACCAAAATTTATTTATTTTTGTGGTACTGGGGATTGAACCCGGAGGCATTCTACCTTTGAGCTATACTCCCAGCCCAATTTTATTTATTTTGAAACAGGGTCTTGCTAGGTTGACGAGTCTCACTACTTGCTGAGGTTGTCCTCAAACCTGCAATCCTCCTGTCTCAGCCTCCCAAGTACTGGGATTACAGGCGTGTACCATCATGCCTGGCCAAAAACAAAAAATTTAAAAAAGGGTTGGGGGTGTTGCTCAGAGGTAGAACCCTCCTGGGTTCAATCTCGGTACCACAAAAAACCTAGAAGCCTCAGCACTTGGGAAGCTGAGGCAGGAGGCTTGCTTGAGCCCAGGAGTTCAAGGCCAGCCTGGACAACATAGTGAGACCTAGTTCCCCCCAAAAAGGGAAAGAAATGAGAAGATTTAGATAGCTACATTGACATTAATAGTTTGCAATGATATAAACATCCCTCTCCAAATAAAAGGTCAGAGTATAGAAACATTGATATGCACAAGGCAAACATTCAAAGTATTTGGTAGCAATTGATAAAAAACGAGTACTATTCTTCTAACTTTTTGGAGCTGACAAATGGCTAAACCCTTAAAAATCACCGTTGACACAGAGTGGGAGGAACAAGGAAGCACTTCTCTCCTGGCTCAGGGGTCCAGTCTGCTGACGCTATCACTGTTGGGTCGTACCTTGAGAACAGTGTTGACATCGATCGCCACTGCAGCCCACTCGACAGAGTCCAGCGAGGCATCCCTCAGGACCTGCTCTTCGTGCTCCAGCAGACACTCACAGATGGTATCCACCTGGGACACCTGAGGGCAGAGCCACTGCTTACCCCAAGGCTCACTCATGGAGCTACAGCCCACGCAAGAACCCGTCAGCACTCCTATTTTGGAAGATTCAGCCCATGAATTTTTTTATACTATTAAGGTGAAAAGCATTCAAGGACAGCCTCAGCAAGTAGCAAGACTCTCAGCAACCTAGTGAGATTCTGTTTCAAAACAACAACAAAAAAAGGGCTGTGGGTGTGGCTCAGAGATAGAATGCCCCTGGTTTCAATACCCAGTACCACACACACAGATGAAAATGGTCGAGACTAGAGTCACATCCTGACATAGCACTTGTCCTGGTAGCTAGAGTTCTCGGAAAGAATCTGCTGGTCCTGATTCCCAGGCAGGGACAGCCAGTGCCCCCACTAGTGCCCAGATCAGAAACACACCCTATTCCAGGTCCTAGAAAGCTTGGGTTGGCAGGCCTCTCTTCTCATGTCAATCAGGGAGTCAGTACCTGCCATAGTATGGTGTAAATACTTTGCTCTATTTCCAGAATAAAATATAAGATTTATAGAACTGTTAAAAGCACAGTGAAATCATGTGCGGCTGGCCTACCCTGTCCACGGCTTCTGCATCTGTGGATTCAACCAGCCTTGGGTTGAATACGAGCACTGATGCTGTAGTTAGGCCTAAAATGGTTGTCTGTACAGAACATGTATAGACTTTCTTCTTATTATTCCCTAAACAATGCAGTGTAGCAAGTATTTACATGTATTAATATTGTATAAGTGACCTACAGATAACTGAAAGCACACAGGAGGATATGTGTAAGTTATATGGCCGGAGAACAGCCAGAGCACCCTCTGGCCTCTGCAGCACCAGGGAGCCAGCAAGCAAGGCCCGCTTCCTGTGGCGGTCAGGGGAAGCTGTGCAGAAGCACAGGAGACCCTGGCACCCAAAGCAAGCAGAGAGCCCTTCTCGGTCAGCTGTGCAAGTTCGCTGAGGGGGCAGGTGACAGTCTGAGTGCCAAATCCAGAAAATAGGGAGTGTAATTTAAAATTTCAATGAGATCCTACAAGATCTAGTTTGTCCTTGTTCTGTCCTGTCTGGGGTCAATCAGCAAATGGCACAGCTCTGCAAAGCATGGGAAAGCACAAAGCAAGGCCATATCTGACCTCACGGAAGAAGATGTCTGCGGGAGTCAGGCTGCCGGGGACTTCACACTCCCTCTTGTTCAGAGCCATCAGGATTGCGGTGTTCACGAGGTCCGGCAGCCGGGAGTGGTGGTTCTTGAGAGCGATGGCAGCCGACAGCTTCTCCGCGTGCTCGCAGAGCAGCAGGCGAGTTGCCATTGGCGCCCCTCTAACTGGAGAAGTGCCCAGACGCCCAAACAAGCCAACCTTGCAAAAAGACAAAGCATTCATCACGGTGTGCCAGTAACGTGGTCACGTTCCCACCATGTGGTCAGCTCTCGCCATAGCCCTCAGCTGCCTCCCTTCTCCCCCACCCCCACGGTAACACCTATAAGAAGTGCAGACACTCCCATCAGGGTTAACCCAGAGTTTCCACCCATCGTCTCTACCTATCGTTTTCTCCAACTAGGACGCAGGAGAGTTTGTTGGTGCACACCGGGAAGAGCAGCTTGACCATTTTGATAACCATGACCAGTGGGGAACTAGGACCTCAGCAGCCTCCACCTGGGGGCTGATTCCTGAACCACAAGCTAGGCAGGGAGCTTCATTTGCTGATGCCCACTTCTGATGAGTTCTTGGGGTCTAGGAGTTTTCCTAAGCTTTCTCATCTGGTAAAACATCCCAACGACAGGAACCAGGAAGCAGCCAAGACAGAGGTATAGAATAAATGAAGTTTTCCACAATGAAGCACAATGGGTGATCTGATTTCTCTCTCCCTTCTACATCTGCTTCTGTGGTGTTTGTCAGCAGATACCCTTTTTAAAAAACACAAAAGGTATCATGCCATACGTATAGTTCTGAACCTTGTTTCATGTGCTAGTATCTTATTTTTTCTTTTCTTTTCTTTTTTTTTTTACGGTACTGGGGATTGAACCCAGGGGCATTCTACCTCCGAGCTACACCCCCAGCCTTATTTTTTATTCTTTATTTTGAAACAGGGTCTCACTAAGTTGCGGAGGGCCTCACTAAGTAGCTGAGGCTGGCTGTGAACCCGGATCCTCCTGTCTCAGTCTCCCAAGTACTGGGATTACAGGTGTGTGCCACCACGCCCGGCTCCATAGTATCTTTTTTTTTTCATAGCATTTACAAGTTCTTCCCCCCACCCCTTTCAGTACTAGAGATTGAACCCAAAGGCATTTTACCACTTAGCTATATTCCAGCCCTCTTCATTTTGAGACAGGTTCTTGCTAATTTGCCTGGGTTGGCCTTAAACTTGCAATCCTTTCGCCTCGGACACTGAGTAGCTGGGATTATGGTGCACAGCTAGCTATTCATTATATTTAATGACTGGAATGTTTCTCTGGGCCAATCTGTCTTGATTCAATCTGTTCACCTGATTATTATTATTATTGTGTGTGTGTGTGTGTGTGTTTGTGTGTGTGTGTGTATGGAGGTACTGGGGACTGAACCCAGGGGCATTCTACCTCCGAGCTATACCCCGAGTCCTATTTTATTTTTATTTTGAAACAGGGTCTCGCTAGATTGATGAGAGTTTCACTACTTGCTGAGGCTGTCCTCAAACCTGAGATCCTGTTTTAGACTCCCAAGTACTGGGATTACAGGTGAGCCACCACACCTGGCTTCACCTGATCATTTTAAAGTAAGAGTTACACGTGTCTTTAATAGTTTGAACTCACGTCTTGACTCCCTCAAAGACACCTGGGTGCAGTTCTTCTGCAAGGCTTCCGAGGCCCACCCTTAGAGCACTCTGGTGCTGTAACCTGGACAGCATGGTTGTGGTTCTGAGTTAGGATCATGCCGGCCACACAGTGTGGACCATCGGGCTAACCCTGCTCCCGCTCCTCCAGACCACACACACAGCAAAGGTGTTCTGAGGCACCAGCATCACTTCCCACCCCCTTCAAAGGAGGATGCAGCCTGCTGGCCATGAACTAGCATGAGGAAGACAAGAGCCCTGTGCTCAGTAGTATTTCCTTAGAAGTATTCAGTTGTACAAGCTTCTTGGCTGTTAATGTGAATGCTGCTCCATCAGTGAGATAAGCTACAAAGATGAAGGAAATACAAACACAAAAGGCAGAGCCAGAGGAGGAGGCATTCAGATCCAGCTGGATGCTGCCAGCAGTGGAGACTCTGCCAGGGTCTCTGGACCAGCGAAGCCGGGCCAAGAGATACCAAGAGGCTCAGGCCCTTGACGGTGGCGGTCTCTGATAAACAGGGTGTCCACGCATGTGCATGTGCCCCAGCCCAGCATGCACACTCTCTTGCAGTGTGCATCCTTTCCATCTTGCTACTCTGCTATGACCAATGTCACTTTCCTCCCATCAGTCCAAAGATAACTTATGGAAACCCAAGTTTTAACATAAAAGCGCATAGGAAATCTGAATGAAATCCTGTTTTTGAAAAGAACACGTTTCGCCAGGCATGGTGGTGCATACCTGTAATCCCAGTACCTGGGAGGCTAAAATAGGAGATCACTAAATTGCTAAGTCAGCCTTAGCAATTTAGTGAGGCTCTTAGAAACCTAGCAAGATCCTGTTTCAAAATAAGAAATAAAACCAGTCTAGGGGTATAGCTCGGAGGTAGAATTTCTCTGGGTTCAATCCCTATTACCACCAAAAAAAAAAAAAAAAAAAAAAAGAAAGAAAAGAGCAAGTTTCATGGATATGATAGTGTCAAAGCTGAAATGAGATTTCTCTGAAATGCACTTTTAATCTTATTTTCAATGCAGCTTTCACTCTTGGAGTAACAGGCTTCCACACAGCCTGAACCTGTTGACTTTTGTGTCAGTATAGAACATGGAAAATTACTCAGGTCCCATGCAAGGAAGGACCTCAGAGAGAGGAACACCTGCTGGCCCCAGGGCTGGAGCAGGGCAGCGCCCGCCAGAGGCTTACTTGGTGAAGGAAGTCCACCAGGAGGCAGTGGGCTTTCATCTTGTCTTCCAGCTGGTGGAGGATGATCAGCGAGGTGTTGCTGAGCCCGGGGGCCTCTGTGAGAACACAGCAAAGAGATGTAACCCAAACACAGCGCTTTTAGAGCATATGTTGCTACTAAGGTCAAAACAAAGAACATCTAAAAAGAACAGAGTCAACTCTTCAATAAAATTACTTAGATTACTCAAGAGTTTTAATATTTAGAGGGAAACGTGGGGGTGTTGATACAATTTGTACTGTACTTATTCAAAACAAAAAGTACGCTACAGTTAGTTTTACACTGCATGGTTCTAAGCTTGACAGTGCCACAGAAACTTGAGGAAAGGGGCGGGCACTGGTGCTTTCCCTACGTCCCTAATGAGGCAGGACGCCAGCGACAGCCCCTGCTCCTGAACTGCAGTGTGGCCTCAGTGTTTTAGCAGAGTGGAGTGTATGGGGCGGTCACCTGGGACAGGCGGAGGCCATGCCACACCACAGCTACATACCAAGTCTTAGGAGAGTGTATATTCTATTAGCCAAATACACTGAACATGCCAAAATTCTCATTTAATCTGGAGGCAAGTGCCAAATGCCTACATTGTTACCAAGTTCCTTTAGAAGGAAAATGCCAAGAAAGCCAAGTAATTGGCCTCTGGAAGAATAACCAGGATCTGCACCAATGTTCCCTGAGATTCTATTCTCTTATCTAAGGGTTTTTTTTTTTTTTCAGTACTGAGGATCAAACCCAGGGCAAGTGCTCTACCACTGAGCCACATCCCCAGCCCTTTCTGTTCTGTTTTGGGTCCAGTTAAAAAATCTACTAAAAAGCCGGGTGTGGTGGCGTATGCTTGTAATCCCAATACTTGGGAGGCTGAGACAGAGGATCACTGGTTCGCGGCCAGCCTCAGCTACTTAGTGAGGTCCTCTGCAACTTAGTGAGATACTGTTTCAAAATAAAGAACAAAAAATAGGGATGGGGGTGGAGCTTAGAGGTAGAATGTCCCTGGGTTCAATCCCCAGTACCACAAAAAAAAAAAAACAAAAAAAACTACTATATGGAAGATTACAATCTTTCAAAAAATATGCTTTGAGCCAGGTATAGTGGTGCATGGTTGTAATCCCAGTACTTGGGAGGCTGAGACAGGAGGATTGTAGGTTTGCGACCAGCCTTAGCAATTTAGCAAGATGCTGTTTCAAAATAAAACAATAAAATAGCTCGGAGGTAGAATGTTCCTGAGTTCAATCCCTGGTAACAAACAAAAAATATGCTTTGAGAGACACGCCGAACACAGAACCAGAATATTCTCAAAACAGATCACTCCATCATAGTAAAATAAATCTTACCTTCGGGGACAGATTCAGCCCACCGTGGGTCAGAGGCTGGGTAGTCATCAATCAAATCTACACTGATTTGGGTAACAGCCCTGTCTAGCTCAGAATCAGAATCCAAGTCAGAGTTAGAAGAAAACAGCTCATCAACCATCATTTGAGCATGACCTAAATCCTTCCTGAAATAAAATTAAAAAGTAAAAGCATGAAAGGAGGCAAAACATTTTCAAAACTTACCACAGGAAAATTAATTGTGAAATTAAAGTCCCATGTAGCCAGGCATGGTGGCGCACGCTTGTAATCCCACTACTTGGGAGGCTGAGACCAGAGGACCCGGGTTCGTGGCCAGTCTCAGCTACTTAGGCCCTCCACAACTCAGTGAGACCCTGTTTCAAAATAAAGAATATAAAAATAGGGCTGGGGGTGTAGCTTGGAGGTAGAATGCCCCTGGGCTCAATCCCCAGTACCGAAAAAAAAAAACAACCACCCCAAAAAACCAAAAAACATGCTGTGAAAACAGTAGCAAAACCCGAAATGGGAAGCGCCTGAAGTGTCATCTACCAGTTTTGACCCCTGGGGGCATCTGGTCATGTCTGAAGGTAATGTGGGTTGTCACAAGAGAAGGAAGCTACTGGCATGTAGTGGGAGGTGGCCAGGGATGTTGTTGAGCAGTCTGCAGTTCCCAGGATGCTCCACAACAGACCACTGCTCAAATGCCAGTATGGCCGATGAGAAGCCACATGAAGCAGAGTTGGCCAGTCATGGCCCTAGCCTAGGCAACTAGCCTGGTCACCAACCATGGGAGCAAGCCCAGCCTGGACCAGTCCAACTGCCACCTGAACCCAACTCAAGCAGCTGAGCTGCAGGACCTCGGCTACGCTGAAGGAGCCTCTATGCTTGGTGGTGGTTTTGTATGTGGCAAATCCCAACTAACTGGCCAGGTCCAATTCTTCTAGAACACCAAAAGAACTTAATGTGCTTGGATGAGCTCTGTCATCAAGATCGCTGGTGTACTAGGTCAGATGCTTCTCCTAGCCTAACCTCCTGTGGCAACCAAGTTTGAAGTGACCTTAAGTTCAGAGTGCCTGAAAGCACCAACACTCAGAAGGACATGCTTCTCGGACGGCACTGCTCCCCCAACTTGCTCTCACCGCCAATCAGGGGAGCCTTGATTCTAAAGATGGACCGTACCTGCAGTACTGCAGAAAAGCGGCTTTCAGCAGCTTCGTCTTGTCTTCCTGGGCTATAGTTTCATTCTTTGTAGTTGTCTCAAAAACCATGCTCTGCAAGAAACAAGCTCTAGTTTAGAGATGAAGGTTGTCAGATCAGTGTTGGTCACTAAAGGAAGAAGCAGATCCCCCTCAGGCCGCAGCAACACGCTCGAAGCTGCGGCACACCCCTGCACAGAGTGCTCTTGCACTCAGACACCCATCAAAACAGGACAGAGCTAGAAGAAGAACTGGACCTAAGGCCACAGCAACACGCCCACAACTGCGGCACACCCCTGCACACAGTGCTCTTGCACTCAGACACCCATCAAAACAGGACAGAGCTGGAAAAACTAGACCTCCCTCAGGCCACAGCAACACGCTCGCAGCTACAGCACACCCCTGCACACAGTGTTCTTGCACTCAGACACCCATTGAAACACAAGAGACAGAACTGAAGGACCAACCAAGATTCAGAAGGGGTGGACAATTCAGGAATTATATCCTGATAAAACTACTTGGGATTTCATCATGACCAGCACAATGTTTCTTAGGTTTGCTCTTATACAGCTAATCCCAATATATGCTACTAAGCATGTTGCTGATTATAAGATTAAACAAGGATTTAGCCAGGTGTGGTGGCACACACCTATAATCCTAGTACTTGGGAGGCCGAGAGAGGAGGATCGTAGGTTCGAGGACAGCCTCAGCAAGTAGTGAGACTCTCATCAACCCAGTGAAACCCTGTTTCAAAATAAAAAAATATTAGGGCTGAGGGTATAGCTCAGAATGCCCCTGGGTTCAATCCCTAGCACCACAAAAAACAAATCACTTTAAATTATAAAATAGTCTACATATTACATATTCATATTCAAATGGAAAATACCCAAAACAGTATTCTTTTTAATCTTTAAAAAACAGATTAAGTGTATCTCAGGTTTTGAGGCGGCAGAAAAAAGTTAAAGGCTTTTATCCCACTATTCCTTTCAAAACTCACCCCAGCATAACAAAAACAGAAACACTACCTGCACCCCAACTCTGTGATCTAACTACCCCAGCATAACAAAAACAGAAACACTACCTGCACCCCAACTCTGTGATCTAACTACCCCAGGAAGAGGAGCCAGAAACACTACCTGC
>PVJS01012752.1:0-43298 GCA_004027185.1 Glis glis | reverse complement strand
GGTCTCACGAAGTTGCGGAGGCCTCACTAAGTAGAGAGAGGGAGAGAGAGAGAGAGAGAGAGAGAGAGAGAGCCGGAGGGAGAGAGAGAGAGAGAGAGAGAGAGAGATAGATAGAGAGAGAGAGAGACAGGGAGAGAGAGAGAGCTGAGGCTGGCCGCGAACCCCGGGTCCTCCGGTCTCCGCCTCCCAAAGTACTGGGATTACAAGGGTGCGCCACCACGCCCGGCGACCCTGTTTCAAAATAAAGAATACAAAATAGGTCTGGGGGTGCAGCCTGGAGGTAGAAGGCCCCTGGGTTCCATCCCCAGTACAACAAAACACAAACAGGTGGGAGTGTAGTTCGGAGGCAGAATGCCCCTGGGTTCGATTCCCAGTACCAAAATACATAAAAATAAATGTTGCTAGCATATTGGTCAGTGTCCCTGTGTGTCCTTTGTGTGTGTTACCTCTTCTGGTGCTCCCTATAGCCTGTGGGGTAGGTATCATTACTGTCCCCATTTTACAGTTGAACCAGGCAAGGGGGCAAGGGTCATAAGAGCGGGTGGCCAAGTGGGAAGGGGTGAGGCCCAGGCAGTTGGACAACAGAACCGGTGCACCCTCGTCCCTGTACTGCCCTGGTGGCCCTCCTGGTTCCCGGAGATGGAAGCAAACAAGCAGCTCTTCTCTGGGTTCTTTTTTTTCTTTTTCTTTTGCGGTACCGGGGATTGAACCCAGGGGTGTTCTACCTCTGTGCTACACCCCCGGCCCTATTTTTTATACTTTATTTTGAAACTGGGTCTCACGAAGTTGCAGAGGGCCTCACTAAGTAGAGAGAGAGAGACAGGGAGAGAGAGAGAAAGAGAGAGCTGAGGCTGGCTGCGAACCCAGATCCTCCGGTCTCCTCCTCCCAAGTACTGGAATTACAAGCGTGCGCCACCACGCCCGGCTTCTCTTCTCTGGATTCTAAATCTCTGTTCTTGGTGCTGCAGGGTTCTCTAGGGGAGGGCCTGTAGAAATGAGGGTAACTTTTTTTTTTTCTTTCACTTTTACTTTTTTTTCTTTTACTTTAGATAGCAGCGTCTGGTTTCTGGAGAGCTGACGACACTGAGGGTGAGTCCTGTGCCTGAACCCAGGCCACTGTGGTGCGTGGGCGACCTCACCGGGAGCTGCTGGGATGCTGCTGGGATGCTGCGATGTGTCAGGTCTCCAGCACAGTCAAGACAAAAGGCCGGGCACTGATTTTTAAGTGACATCTGGTTCCCCACTGGGCCCAGTTGGCAGCTGGCCAGACACAGCAGGAGACCCCACTTCTGGAAGGGCATGGCTTGGGAAGCAGGCAGGGGGAGGGTGGTAGGTTCCTGAGGATCTTGGGGGCAGCCTCTGAGAAGACCCCTTCTTCAAGGGTCATTGAGGGCTGGCAGCTGGGCCAGGAGGGACTCAGGAAGCCAGCAGTTGGGGTACAAGAGATGGCTTTGCCAGTTAGTTGTAAAGTCACCTGATGTGTGTTTCTAGCTTCTGCCAGTCACAGTGACAAGGAGGTAAAGGTGGAATTGTCCCTTCTCCTCCCAACCTAGTGTTCAGGCAGTGCTGCCTTCTGTAAGCTACTGCTTTGAGAGTTTTCCATGATGCTGACTTCCCCGATTGCTGGTGGCTGGGTGATGCAGTCACATCCCCTCAGCCTAACCTCCAAGGCCCCCTGGGCTGGGCTCTTCCCGGGACTCCAGACCTGCCTTCCACTGATCTGCAAAAATGGCCTGGCCAGGTGTTCTCCCCATGTTTAGGGCACTAACAATGCTCTTCCCTTCACCCTAAGGCATGCCAGCTACCCTCTCCGTGTCACGACTAGCTGCCCTGGGGACTTTGTGACTTAACTTGCCCCAGAGTTTACGTTCAGTGTGGAGTGAAGAATCCATTGTATGGGGATTCATCTTCGGTTCCACCCACCATAAGGGGTTTTTCTAGGGTGCCCTTCATGACCTAGGAGTCGGTCTCCAGCACCAGCTGCTTGCTACTCTGTGATGAAATTTGCTTAGAAAGTTAATGGAGGAAGGGCAGATGGGTACACGCCATGGAAATGGCCTGTGCCGTGGGTGCCCCCCGCCCCCGCCAGATTCCATCCTGTTCTCTCCACTTGTTCTGTCCACGTATTCTTGGTTGATAGAGTTGGGTGTCATTTTTCTTGTGTGTATCCCTGCAAGGAGAGGTGGGGATGTTGGATGAAGTACCCCTAAACCACCTCTCAAGGACATGAAGAAACCAAAGCCCAGAGAGGGCTGATGAGCAGAATCCAAGAGGCTGATCCTGCTGTTTTTTTTAAGGCTGTCATCTTTTATTGCTGTCTTCCCCTAAATCCATCATTTGGAAGGGAAAATTACTCACCAAGGACCTTCTTCTCCTGGGTCATCTAGTTTGTCAAAGCTTGTTGGGTTTAGCTGGGTGTGGTGCACATAATCTCAGTACTTGGGAGGCTGAGACTGGCAAGCCTCAGCAATTTAGGGAGACCCTATTTCAAAAAAAAAAAAGTGAAAAGGACTGGGGGGGGTATAACTCAGAGGAAGAATGTCCCTGGGTTCAGTTCCCAGTACCAAAATAATAATAATAAAGGGCAAGGGGTGTAGCTCAGAGGTAGAATGCCCCTGGGTTCAACCCCCAGTACCAAAAAAAAAAAAAAAAAAAAGGCTTGTTGGGCTCCTCAGTTCCCCAGACCCTGCTGATTTCCTGGAGCTGTCCTTAGTTACTGTAACCAGGGCTCTGTCTTCTAAGCTGGGGGCCTCCCCCTCTGCAGCTTTCTCCCCGGTGATCCTGCAGGGAGGTGGTTGCAGGCTTTTGTTGCTGATGTTAATTGAGCATTAAGTCGGAAGACAGAACCCCAGCGCCGCCTCAGCCTGCCACTCTCCTGGCTCTCCTGTTTGTCTGTTCCTGATTTGCGGGCGGGTCTGAGATCCTGCAAGGCCGCTGGAAGAACATTCCCGCCAGTGGCACAGGCACCAGGCCAGACTCCCTCTGTGGTAGCTCCTCTCCTGACCGACATGCGACATGACATCCGCTGCTGCCAAGGCTGCGGGAAATTCTGTGACCTGGCTGTGCGCTGTGCTGAGTCATGCTTGATCTCTGCAGATGCCTGTGCCACCTTTCTCCCGTCTGTCATTGGTCATCCCAGGACTGGCAGATCTGCAGTTCCTGGGAATGATATCATGCTGCAAATCTCTTGTGTCTGCACTCACTTTATGCTTCTTCCGAGTGCTTCCTCTGACCAGTGTGCTGCTGTTTATCAGTATGAATTTTATTAATAATCATTAATAATAAATATTTTATTCTGGGAAACCTTCTCTTACGGATGAGAAAACAGATTCAGAGAGATTCAGTGACTGGGTGAGTTTTTGGTGACTGGTGAGTGGCATGTTTGGGTGAGGTTCTGGGTGCCATACCCTACCACTATCCCTGGATTCTTAAGTCATGCAAAGATTATTCAGAAGTTACTCCTGTTGAAAAAAATGATTTTCAATTTGTTAAAGTTACACATTCAAACATCTAGTTCTAGTGTTGGTGTAGTTCAGTGGTAGAGCACTTGCCAAGCATGCTCAAAGGCCCTGGGTTCCATCCCCAGCACCATAAAAACAAAAGTAAAAACAAAAGTCTAGTGCTCCCTTTTAAGGTCTAGACTTTAAAATTTAGCTCTTAAGCATAACTACAAATCATTTCATTCTGTTTACAATTCTAGAAATTTTTTTTTTTGTGGTACCTAGGGATTGAACCCAGGGGGCATTCTACCTCCAAGCTATACCCCTAGCCTTATTTTATTTTTATTTTGAAACAGGGTCTTGCTAGGTTGCTGAGAGTCTCACTACTTACTGAGGCTAACCTCAAACTTGCAATCCTCCTGTCTCAGCCTTCCAAGTACTGGGATTACAGACCTGTTCTACCACGCCCAACCCAATTCTAGAAAATTTTAACAATCACTTTGAAGGGGTCCTTTGATTAATGCTGGTCCCATCTGAACACTTAATTAAACTCATTTGATAATTTTAAATTGAATTTATAAATTAGTCCCCTTCCTTTAATCATTTTAATATTTCTTCCAATTACCTGATTAAAAAATTCTCTAATTTAATTAAATAACTCCTGGAAATCTAATAAATTAAGCTGATTCCTAAAATTTTTGTAAACATTCTTATCCTGTTTTATATTTTACAGTTTTACTGAGGTATTGTTGACATATAATAAATGGCACATATTTAAACTTACAGTTTGGTAAGTTTTGGCCAATGTCACTTGTGAAACCATCACTACAGTCCTACAGGGAACACATCCATCACCGTGGAAATCCCTCTCTTCTATCCCTCTGCTTCCTCTTCCCCAAGTAACCACTAAACTGCTTTCCGATATTATAGTTTGCATTTTCTGGAATTTTCCATAAAAGGATTCATACAGTAGGCGTTATATTTCGTCTGCCTTCTTTCACTCAGCATAATTATTTAAGTCACTGAGGCTGGCTTTGAACCTGTGATCCTCCTATCTCAGTCTCCCAAGTACTGGGATTACAGGCTTGCGCTGCCATGCCCGGCTCACTCAGCATAATTATTTAAGATATGTCCATGTTGTTGCATGTATCAAAGTTCATTCTTTTTCTATTGCTGCATAATTATATCCATTACATGGATATCACACACTTTATCTGTTCACCTGTTGTTGGTTCTCTCAGTTACGTCCAGCTTTTGGCAATAAGAAATAAAACTGCTGTGAATGCTTGTGTACAAGTCTTTCTATGGGCATGTATTTCCTTTCATCTTGGGCAAATGCCTAGGGAGTAGCTGTGAACCATATAGTAACTGTACGTTTTAACTTAAACTGCCAAATCCAAAGTGGCTGTACTATTTTATTTTTTTGTGGTACTGGGGTTTGGACCCAGGGCATTCTACCACCGAGCTATACCTCTAGCCCTTTTTATTTTGAAACAGGATCTTGCTAAGTTGATGAGGCTGGCCTTGAACCTGTGATCCCCCTGCCTCAGCCTCCCAAGTACTGGGATTACAGGTACACACTACCATACCTGGTGGTTGTCCTATTTTATATTTCCATTGGCAGCATATGAGAGTTTTAATCCTTCTCTGTCCATCCCAGCACTGGAATGATCAGTCTTTCTGATTCTAACCATTTAAAAAAAGTATATAAGCCGGGCGTGGTGGCGCACGATTGTAATCCCAGTACTTTGGGAGGCGGACACCGGAGGATCTGGGTTTGCGGCCAGCCTCAGCGCTTGCTCGCTCTCTCTCTCTCTCTCTCTCTCTCTCTCTCTACCTAGTGAGGCCCTCCGCAACTTCGTGAGACCCAGTTTCAAAATAAAGTATAAAAAAAAATAGGACCGGGGGTGTAGCTAGGAGGTAGAATGCCCCTGGGTTCAATCTCCAGTACCGCAAAAAAAAAAAAAAAAAAAGTATATAGTGGTATCTCATTATGGTTTGAATTTCCCTGATGACTAATGATGTTGCACATCTCTTTTCATGTGCTTGTCATCTGCCAATACCACTTTTAAACTTAGTAAGATTCCTACCTAAAACCCTACATCTAAACAAATTACTCAGTTATGCTTTAATTAGAATTACTCAGGCTTTAATTGTAACCGACTTGTTACTCTGAACAGACCAAATTCCCTTAAATACTAAAGAACACAAAGTTATATAAAGTAACAGATAACATACCCATTTCTTTCTTTTTCTTTTTCATTTTGTGCTGGGATGGAACCCAGGACCTCCTGTATGCTAAGCATGCATTCTGCCACTGAGCTACATCCCAGCCCAACACACAGATTTCTTAACACAAAATTATAAATACTATGGTTTTTATTTTCTTCAGCATATCTATACTTACTCTTATATATTCCTGGAATTAAATAAGCTTACTTAATAAGGAAATAAATACATGATCTCAAGCTATAGTGTATTACTTTCCTAAGCAACTTTTGGTATTTCTTTTTTTTTTTTTAGCGGTACTGGGGATTGAACCCAGGGGCGTTTTACCTCTGAGCTACACCCCTGGCCCTATTTTTTTTTTTTTTATACTTTATTTTGAAACTGGGTCTCACTAAGTTGCGGAGGGCCTCACTAAGTAGCCGAGGCTGGCCGTGAACTTGTGATCCTCCTGCCTCAGCCTCCCAAATACTGGGATTGCAACCGTGTACCACCACGCCGGGCTTGGTATTTCTTTTTCAACTGGATGACATTTTCCTTATAATTCAAGAGACCCCTGGCCAGAATGAAGCTTGGTCTTGGCCTTTGAATTCAGCTGCTAAGCAGTGGCCTGACTCATTGCCATTTTGCTTCCAAATGTGGATGGTCTCACAGCCCATGTGCCCTGGATAGAAGCACCATGTTGCCTAATTGCTTCTCAAGTAACTGCAGTTCTCCACTCCGGCTGCTAAACCCTTTGACTGGATTCCGTTCATCTGTTTAAGGTGTCATTTCTTCTGCACCATGACCACAAAATTGGTAGAATTTAAATACAAAATTGGTAGAACTTGGATTCTGTGTATTTTTTAAATACTGGGGATTGAACCCAAGAGTGTGCTACCTCTGAGCTAGACCCCCAACTCTTTCTTTCTTTCTTTTTTTTTTTTTGTGGTACTGGGGATGGAACTTTCTTATTTTGAAAAAGGGTCTCGCTAAGTTGCTGTGAGGATCTGGCTATGTTGCTGAGGCTGGCTTCTAACTTGTGATCCTCCTGTCTCAGCCTCCCAAGTACTGGGACTACGGGTGTACGCCACTGCATCCAGCTGGATTCTGTGTATCTGTAAAGGCTTTGATCACGGACTAGTTGTAAAATCATGCCAGTAACCCAGCAATGTTAGAATTTGAGTTCCAGTCTTCCAGGAGCAGGTCTGGTATTTCTCCCATATTTCTTAGATTTTTTTTTTTTTTTTTGGTACTGGGGATTGAACCCAGGGTCATTCTACCTCCGAGCTACCCCCCCCCCCAGCCCTATTTTATTATTCTTTATTTTGAAACAGGGTCTCACTAAGTTGCGGAGGGCCTCACTAAGTAGCTGAGGCTGGCTGTGAACCCGGATCCTCCTCTCTCAGCCTCCCAAGTACTGGGATTACAAGCATGCGCCACCATGTCTGGCTTCTTAGATCTTTTCAAATAAAGAAAAAGGGAGTCTGGAACTTAGGAATTCTTGTTTTCTGGTTAGGCTTGGTTACTGAGAAATCCTGGCAACTAGAAACAGTGCTACCATTTCCTTTTCTTGTGTTCATCCCCCTGCAGATGGTGAGAACTTTGGCCTCTCCTGGTGGAGAGCTGCCAGTCTCTTAGGAGGAGCCATTGCTATCAAATTCTTTTTTTTTTGCTACTGGGGATTGAACCCAGGGGCATTCTTCCTCTGAGCTACACCTCCAGCCCTGTTTTTTTTTTTTTTTAATTTTGAAACAGGGTCTCACTAAGTTGCGGAGGGCCTCACTACATTGTTGAGGCTGGCCGTGAACCTGCGATCCTCCTATCTCAGCCTCCCAAGTACTGGGATTACAGGCATATGTCACCACACCTGGCTTTCAAATTCTTATTAGAGATTGGATCTTGGATGCTAAACAGATGTGGAATTGCATTCTTGCCCTGGTCACTGGGTTGGACCTGCAGCGTGTGGGTGATGAGCCTGGCCTCCCTTTGATGTCTGATGCCTGTGCGGCCCATGTGAGTAGGAGTGGAAGTCTTTGGGGTTTCAGAAAAGGAAATTTGAGTGGTGGAGGAATTGGAAAGATGCTGTTAGATTCTTGCTCTGCAGGAGTCTCCTGCCTGATTTTTAAAAAATTGCAATGAAAGTTGGGCACTGTTGTACACTTCTGTAATCCCAGTACTTGGGAGACTGAGACAGGAAGACCACAGGTTTGAGGGAAGCCTCAGCAATTTAGCAAGACCCTGTTTCAAAATAAAAAATAAAATAGGGCTGGGGTGTAGCTCAGAAGTAGAATGCCCCTTGGATTCAATCCCCAGTAGTAGAAAAAAAATTGCAACAAAGTATACAAATTTATGAACAATAGAAATTTATATCTTTTTTTTTGCGGTACCGGGGATTGAACCCAGGGGCGTTCTACCTCCGCGCTACACCCCCCGGCCCTATTTTTTATACTTTATTTGAAACCGGGTCTCACGAAGTTGTGGAGGGCCTCACTAAGTAGAGAGAGAGAGAAAGAGAGAGACAGGGAGAGGGAGAGAGAGAGAGCTGAGGCTGGCCGCGAACCTGGATCCTCTGGTCTCCGCCTCCCAAAGTACTGGGATTACAAGTGTGCGCCACCACGCCTGGCGGTTAGAAATTTATTTCTTACTGAGTTCAATCCCCAGTACAAAAAAAGGAAGGAGTGCAATACAATAAGATATTGAGCGATAGAGCAAATTGCTTTTATAACAGTATATTGTTAAATTTTATTTCATTAATGTTAATTTTTTACTGTGCCTGATTTATAAATTAGACCTTATCATAGGTATCCATATATAAGAAAAAACATAGTATATATAGGGTTCCATATTATCTGAGATGATTTCAGGCATCTGCTGGGGGTCTTGGAACATATCCCCAGTGTATAAGGGGGGCTTTATGGTGTTAGATAGGGATCTGCCTTCATTGTTTTGCATGTGTCTGCGGGAGTTTTAAATAGTCTCTCAGCCGGGCATGATGGCCTACTCTTGTAATCCCAGTACTTGGGAGGCTGAGACAGGAGGATCACAGGTTTGAGGACAGCCTCATCAAGTAGTGAGATTCTCATCAACCTAGCAAGACCCTGTTTCAAAATAAAAATAAAAATAAAAATAAAAATAAAAATAAATAGGGCTGGGGGTGTAGCTAGGTGGTAGAATGCCCCTGGGTTCAATCCCCAGTACAAAAAAAAAAAAAAAATACAGTCTCTCCTCACCTGTATTCCGTGTCCCCTTTCAGGTGATGAAAGAGCACTGTGTGATAAATTCAGGAGAAGACATTTGGTCCTCTGTGTCTGTGGGCTTCACATCCGTGGATTCAACCAACCTCAGATAGAAAACATTCAAAAAATAATTCTGTCTATACTGAACACATACAACCTTTTTTCCTTGTCATTATTCTCTAAATAATACAGGGTAATAGCTATTTACATAGCATTTGCATTGTATTAGGTAGAATAAGTAATCTGGAGATTATTTAAAGTGCATGGAAGGATGTGTGTAGGATACATGCAAATATGCCATTTTTATATAAGGAATTTGAACATTTGTGGATTTTGATATCCGAGTAGGTCCTGGAACCAGTCCGCCTTGGATACCCAGGGATACTCAAGGGTATGTTAGATGATGGCAGTGAGCCAGGTGTGGTGGCGCATGCCTGCGATCCTACAGGTTTGACACCAGCTTCAGCAACTTAGCGAGACCCTGTTTCAAAATAAAAAAAAAAAAAATAGGCCAGGTGTGGTGGCGTATGCCTATAATCCCAGTACTTGGTAGCCTGAGACAGGAGGATCACAGGTTCAAGGCCAGCCTTAACAACTTAGTGAGACCTTCTGTACTTAGCAAGACAAGTAAATAAATAAATAGGGCTGGGGTGTAGTTCAGAGGTAGAATGCCCCTGGGTTCAATCCCCAGTACCCCCCCCCCACACAAAATAGGGCTGGGGGTGTAATTCAGAGGTAGAATGCCTCTGGGTTCAATCCCCAGTACCAATAAATACAGGCAGCAGTGTCACTCGGTGACAGACTTTTCTCTCAAAGACAGGGAATTCCCCACCAGCGGACAGAATGTTCCATGGAAGGACATGCAGAGAAGAGTAAACCTAAAACTTAAGAAAAAGTCAACAGCAATTCCAGTTCTAGAAGTGTAACCTGAAGTATAAAAGGACAAACAAACATGCGGGGGTTGTTCAGATCAGCATTATTATAGCAGAAAATGTAAAATGTACATCAGAAGAGGGTTGCTACATATGTAGTCTGTTCAGTGCTTTGTTCAGTCTTTAAAAATACCTCTTGTATCTTAGTTAAATTGTCACTCCAAATATTACTTTAGAACAAGAGTCATGATGATTTTACACACACAAGTGGAGTATTATAAAATGGAATGTACAACATCTCATTTTTGGTTATTTTGGATTGCTATACCAAACTTTTTTTTTTTTTTTTGCAGAACTGGGGATGGAACCTAGGGGCATTCTACTTCCCAGCAACACCCCACCCTATTTTATTCTTTATTTTGAAACAGTGTCTCACTAAGTTGCAGAGGGCCTCACAAGTTGCTGAGGCTGAGGGGGGGACACACCAGCAATCCTACTGCCTCAGCCTCCCAAGTACTACAATTACAAGTGTGTGCCACCATGCTTGGCTTAACAAACTTTTTTTCCCGAATGCCAAGATTATAAAATCGTACTTAAATTTTTTTCTTTGCACTATGTTTTAGTTTTAAATTATCAACTTTAGCCAGGAGTGGTGGCACACGCTTGTAATTCCAGTACTCTGAGCTACACTTCCAGCCCTTTTTGTTTTTTATTTTGAAACAGGGTCTTGCTAAGTTGCTAAGGTTCTTGCTAAGTTGCTGAGACTGGCCTCGAACTTGTGATCTTCCTGTCTCAGCCTCCCAAGTACTAGGATTACAAGTGTGCACTGCCATGCCTAGTATAGAGTTCTACTCTTTACCCCACTTCTCCAAAAATTTGTTTTGGAGGATGAAAACCTCTTTCAAAAAGCCATATAAGGTTCTGAAGAATGGCAGAGCAAAAATGTCTTAAAAGCTGCTCCTTCATAATAGTAAAGAGAAAATTGGCAAAAATTGTCAAAACCGTTGATGTGGTGGCACACACTTGTAATCCTAGTACTTGGGAGGCTGAGACAGGAGGATCACAGGTTCGAGGACAGCCTCAGCAAGTAGTGAGACTCTCAGCAACCTAGTGAAACGTGGTTTCTAAATAAAAATAAAATAGGGCTGGGGGTGTAGTTCGGAGGTAGAATGCCCCTGAATTCAATCCCCAGTGCCACACACACACACACAAAATTTGTCAAAACCAACTTTTTCAGCACTCTTGAAATTATCCAAAGGCTTGCAATAATCTAAGACACATTTTATTCTCAAGAAAAATGGCAGAAAAATCATATTTTAAACAAAATATTATGAGACACAAAAAGAAACAAGAAAATATGACTCACCCAGGGAAAGAAGTACTCAGTAGAAACTATCCCTGAGGAAGCCCAGGTGTTGGACTTTATAAAGACTTTAAATCATGTATTTCAAATATGTCCAAAGAACTAAAGGAAAATGTGAGAACAAGGCCTCATGAAATAGTATCAGTAAATATTAGACACAACAGAAAAAGAAAAAGAACTAAGTAGCCATTCTAAAGTTGAAAAGTACAGTAACTGAAATGAAAAATTCACTAGAGGTGTTCTGCAGAGGATTCGCTAACTTACCCGGGCTAGCCTCAAACTTGTGATCCTCCTGCCTCAGCCTTCTGAGTAGCTAGGATTACAGGCCTGCACCAACCAAATTGTACCTGACAGTTTAATCTCAAAATAACAGTAAAGCTCCTTTCATACTTGATATGTAGACAGTCTGCCTTTTACAAAGTTCCCCTCTCCCAGTATCTCACAAATATCCAAGGAATGTTTATGTGTTCCACCAAACATGGAACATAGTAAAGATTAGAAAATATGTATGATTTTTTGTGGTGCTAGGATCGAACCCAGGGTGTTGCTCATGCTAGGTGAACGTTGTACCACTGAGCTCTACCCACCCCCAAATGAAGTGAATGAAGTCTCTGGGTTGCTAGCTTTTTTGGCCTGCTGTCTAATCACTGTTCTCTTCTGCATGCCATCTGGTTCTCCAGGCCCTCCCACTGCCTCTCTCCTCATCCCATTTTGCCTTAACATGCAAACAGATATGTCTTACAACTTCTCGAAGTACAGTTTTTAGAAACATTACTGGGAATTTCACAAACATTTACTGATTTCTTGAGAATAGCAGAATGGTGTTAGAGGCTGGGCGTGGTGGTGCAGGTTTGTAATCCCAGTACTTGGGAGGTTGAGACTGGAGGATGGCAGGTTCGCAGCCAGCTTCAGCTACTTAGTGAAGCCCTGTTTCAAAATAAAGAATAAAAAACAGGGCTGGGGGTGTAGCTTGGAGGTAGAATGACCCTGGGTTCAATCCCCAGTACTGCAGAAGAAAAGAATGGTGCACGTTTGTAATCCCAGTACTTGGGAGGCAGAGACCGGAGGATCTGGGTTCGCGGCCAGCCTCAACTACTTAGTGAGGCCTTCCGCAACTTTGTGAGACCCGGTTTCAAAATAAAGTATAAAAAATAGGGCCAGGGGTATAGCTCGGAGGTAGAATGCCCCTGGGTTCAATCCCCGGTACCGCAAAAAAAAAAAAAAAAAAAAAGAATGGTATCACGATACAGGACAAAAAATGTTTTGCCCCCAAAGGAGAATTCATTCTTGACTTTTAGAAAAATAGAACTGCTACAACTTAACAATGGCACCTTCTCCCTCACCTTTCAGCCATTGCTGTTTCAACAGATATTAGGATCTGATCTAAACTAGTGCAGCCTAGGACACCCTGCAGAGCTGACTGATGGTCTGCTTTTGTTGTTGATACTGTTTCTCTCTTCCCTCCCTCCCTTCCTTCCTTCCTTTTTAGTGGTGCTAGGGATTGAACCCTAGGGGCATTCTACCTTTGAGCTACACCTTCAGCTCTTTTTATTTTTTATTTTGAAATAGGGCTTTGGTAAGTTGCCAACGCTGCCCTCAAACCTTCCATCCTCCCGTCTCAGCCTTCCAAGTACTGGGATTAGAGGTGTGTGCCATCGCACCTGGCTTGTTGATAGTATTTCTTATGTTTCATCATGCAGTTCTTACTGGGACTGGTTAAGGTCATGGTGACAAGGTTTTTGTGTATGGATGACAGACCTGAGGTTCAGAGAGATTGAGTGACTTATTCAGCTTCCCTAGGAAGAGACTCTCAAAGGACAAAATTACAACAATTAGTTTAAAAATCTTAATTGGCTTTGGTGTTGATTCAAGAACCGGGCAACACTTCATTCCATGAAATAGAATCAGTGTTCCAATGAGGTGAGCATAGGAGGTTGGTTTTATAGACAAAGGGGCTAAAGAAAGCAGAAACACAAAACAAAAAAGCAGATTGATCATTTCAGTTTTCCTTGTAAGGTGGGTACAGGAAGACAGAACAATAGGAAAATTACTGGTTAATATCCCATTAGTAAGGATTAAGGCTGAGGGACTTCATTATCATAGCATTGAAAGTGGACTGTTTGGCACCACCCTGTTATCACAGTACCTGGCAGACTGAAACTGAAGGATGAATGAAGGTTCAAGGCCAGCCTGGGTAACAGACCCTGTTTAAAAATGAAAGGACTAGGGGTGTAGCTCAGAGATAGAGCACCCCTAGGTTCAATCCCTAGTACCCCCCCCCCAAAAAATAACAAAGTGACCTATTTGGGAAATTTGCCTTTTGTTTTTCTAGTCCTGATGTCTCAGAAGATCAGGTAAACAGCTTAGTTTCTGTTTGGTGAAACTTTAGCATGAGTGATTCCATTTTGATTTTTAGTTTAATCTGTTGGGGCTCAGTAGAAGCTTAGTCCTAAATAGTATCTTCTGATTTTTTTTTTGTGTGTGCTATACTGGGGATGGAACCCAGGGGCATTCTACCTCCGAGCTACACCCCAGCCCTATTTTATTTTATTTTTTAATTTTTGAAACAGGGTCTCCCTAATTTGATGAGAGTCTCCATATTTGCTGACGCTGTCCTCGAACCTGCCGTCCTCCTGTCTCAGCCTCCCAAGTACTGGGATTACAAGCGTGCGCCACCACGCCCGGCTTGGAACCAGCTTTTGAGAGACGCAGTTCTGATTTCTGGCCTGGAATTCTTAGAATATGCAGGTGTTCACAGGGCATTAGAGTATGTTGCAGAACATCTCTGTGCACAGGGCTGTAAAGAAACTCCGTCTTTCCTTCATTTGATTGCTTGATGGGTGTTTGCCGTTTCTATCTGAGACCCATTTGTTGTCAACTGGGAGTCTGCCTCTTCACTGGGGCCCAGGCTTAAGGTTTCCTTGGCCTTCCTGATTTTTCACTACTCTGGTCCATTTGGTTGTAAAATAGCTGGTTTTTTTTTCTCCCTAACCTGAGCCATCTTTTCATCCCTTTTTACTTTTGATATTTATTATTATTATTATTATTATTTTATTGCAGTGTTGGAGATGGAACCCAGGGCCTTGTGCATTCTAGGCAAGCTCTCTACCACTAGGCTATACCCACAGCCTGTCTGGTGCTCTTTTTTGTCTGGTTCTGGGGATGGAACCCTGGGCCTCACACATGTTAAGCATATACTCTTTCACTGAGCTAATGCTCCAGCCCTTTAAAAAAAAAAATTTTTTTTTTTTGCGGTACCGGGGATTGAACCCAGGGGTGTTCTACCTCCGAGCTACACCCCCAGTCCTATTTTTTATACTTTATTTTGAAACCGGTTCTCACTAAGTTACGGAGGGCCTCACTAAGTAGCTGAGGCTGGCGGTGAACCCGGATTCTCCGGTCTCCACCTCCCAAGTACTGGGATTACAAGTGTGCGCCACCACACCCGGCTCTAAAATTTTGTTTTAAGACAGGGATTTGCTAAATTGCTCAGGCTGGCAATCCTCCTGCCTCAGCCTCCCAAATAGCTGGGATTATAGGCATGCGCCACCACAGCTGGCACCCCTCTGACAATTCTTTTTTTTGTTTTTGGTGCTGAGGATTGAACCCAGGGGCATTCTACCTCTAAGCTATATCCCCAGCCCTTTTTATCTTTAGTTTTGAAACAGGGTCTCACTAAGTTGCTAAGGCAGGTTTCAAACTTACGATCCTCCTGTCTCAGCCTCCCAAGTACTGGGAATACAGGCGCATACTACCTTATTCCGCTTCTTCTGATATTCTTAAGTGGTTGTTACAATATCTGGCAGAAGAAATTCTCCATGGTCCAATTCTGAGTTTTCTCAGTCAACTGAATGGACTAAGGAGGACAAAAGTTTTTTTTTTTTTTTTTTTGGTCCCAGAGATTGAACCTAGGGGCATTCTCTCTGAGCTACAACACCAGCTCTTTTTATTTTTTAATTTTTAAACAGGGTCTTGCTAAGTTGCTGAGGCTGGCCATGAACCTGTAATCCTCCTGTCTCAGCTTCCCAAGTACTGGGATTACAGATGTGCACCACCACACCTGGCTGACCAAAGTTATTTCTGTGTGGTATTCCAGGAAATTGTTCTTTCCTTAAGCAATTACTGTGCACTTGTGGCGAGCCCAGCTCTTTACTGGGTATTGTAAGGCTGCTGAGGATCTGGCATCACCCTTGCCCTTGGTTGAGGCAAAATACATGCTTGCCCAAGTAGCGAATAGTTAATATGAGACAGTCATTACCACTTACTGAGTGCTGCTTCTGGCAGGTGAGATGCTAAATGCATAAACACAGGGAGTTACCAGGGAAGTGGGGTCGTGGGGGTGGAGATCATGGGCTCTGGAGCCAGGTGGAGTTCGGGTCTAGGCCATTACCAGCCCTGTCACCTCTGACAAGTTCCTTGACCTCGTTGAGTCTCGGTTTCTTCATCTATGGAATAGGGGCAATGAGATTTTTTGTATAGGGCGGGTGGGGGACCTCAAATGAAATAACTCCTGCGAAGTGGCACAGTGCCACGCCTGGCACCTCATGGCCACATCATACTGGTGGCTGTGTTGACGGTATCAATGGCCAATAGTTACAGGGAACTCTTGTAGAGAGCAGAATAGGACTCCAGGGACGTGCAGGCCGAGGGGACTGTATCTGGTGGGCATGATTACCTGAAAGACTTCTTGGAGGAGCAGGCACTTGAACTGTTGTCACATTTGGGTTGGTGACAGGAGGGGAGGGCAGCTAGTTTGCACACTGGGCCAAGTCATGTGATGAGAAAAGCCAGGTGTGGGCAGAGGGTGGTGCCCCAGCCTTGCTGGCTTGGAGGGGGGCATCGGAAGTCCCACAGGGGCGGATCGTTCCCTACCTTGCTGGCTGCTGCACAAGCAGCGCCCTGTGCTCAGGAGCCACTGCAAAGTGCAAAGAGCGGATGCTGTGGGGGTGGGCTGGGGGGGCGGATAGTGAGCTGTGAGGCTGGAGAGTCATGCTGTGAATCCCAGCTGCATGTTGGGATTTGAGACAAGAAGAAGCCCCTGAGCCCAGTGTGGTGGCACACCTGTAATCCCAGCATTTGGAAGGCTGAGACAGGAGGATCGAGGGTTTGTGGTCAACTTCAGCAATTTAGCAAAACCCTGTTTCCAAATAAAAAATAAAAAGGGCTGGGGGTGTAGCTCGGAGATAGAATGCCCCTGCGTTCAATCCCCAGTATTTAAAAAATAAATAAATAAAAGCCCCTGAGCTTCTTGTGCTGGGGCCACCCTGTGGTGAATGGGGTTTGGAAAGCTCTTCTGGCATTAGCAGGTAGGAATGAGGGGTAGGGAGGGTGGTGGGGGACCTCCCCGTGGTGTAAGCAGGGAGAGGGCAGTGGAGGGGAGAAGCACAAGAGTGCCACTGAGGCAACCTTGTCACGGGCTGAAGTGGACGGAGGAACAGAGAAGCTGTGATTTGTAACCCTGTCCCCACCGTGCAGGGCAATGCTGGAAGAGCGACCCCATCCATGTAGCTGACCCCAGGCCCTGAGGTCAGGGGGAAATGGAGGGGCAACTAGAAACTGGGAATGGGGGTGGGGGAACATTGCTGGAAATGGGCTCGTTAAGCCCCACCCCAAATCTCCTGAGACAATCCAGTCAGCTTGAGACCAGAGCAGTGGGTGCTGAGGACTGGAGAAAACATTGCCCACAGAGGATAGAGGGCTGCTGGAGCGCACAGACGCCTGAGCTGAGTTCCTCCCGCTGTTGCCTGGGTCTTGGGGTGAGACAGTAGAGGCTGTGTGGGGCTCTTGCTGCTTGGGGAGGCTGGGCTGGAAGGACCAAGGCCCCTGGAAGTGCGAATCTCTTCCTTCTGGGGGCTTGGAGCTTTCTCTGCGCTTTCAGGGCAGGAGAGGAAGAAGCAGAAACTGCCTTCAGCAAACGGCCACAGAGCAAACCAGCACGGTGTAGAGGTTAGATTTGAGAGGGATAGGGTTTCGGTTGCATTCTTTTGGTGTGCGGGTAGGGGAGGCATTTTGGAAAGGGATTCTCCCAGCATACTCAAAACAGGAATTTGCTACCCTCATTTCTGTTTCTTTCCCAGCCACTTCTTGATTTTCAAGTTTTCTGTGGTGGGACTTCAGAATGGGGTTTTCTGGTCAGCAGAAAAGACAGATGGGGCATCTGCTGCCAAGAGGGAAGCGCTTTAAGACTAAAGTCACAAGATAAGGGACGTATGCTTTGCTTTCTAGGAAAAGCTGTGTTGGTCCTGTATCTGGCCTTTCCTTGTTCTTACAGCTCCTAGCTGGGTTTCCTTCCCCCGTGGCTTCTCCAGGTGGAGTCAACACACAGTTTAAAGAGATTTTGATTCATGGTCCCCCAAAGAACATTCAACCTCTTTTTTTTTATTTTAAAATGTTTTCTTAAATTTATTTATTTATTTTAAACATAACACAAGGAAGGTGTTAAAACTGGTGTAATAGCTCAATAGATTAAGTATTCCAGATTTTGGTTCCAGATCAGCCAGTCTTGAAAAACCCAAAAGTCCAGTCATTGTTGGGGTCCATCCGTGGGGCCTTTGTGGGGCTCTGGGGTTGAGTGGGCTGGAGCGCTGCCGTTTAGTGAAGTCCCCTAAGATGACAGGGTGCCTCTACACAGGCAACTGCTTCAGAGACTACCTTTGAACCTAATAGTCTAGTAACACGTTACCAGGAGGTGACCCAGAGGGTTAGTGTTTAACTTTTTTTCTTAAGCTGTTTATTTTGACTGAGAAATACTTGTATCTGGTACAAACGTTTAAAATTATAAGTCACTGAGCTGGGTGGAGTGGTGCACACTTGTAATCCCAGTACTTGGGAGGCTGAGACAGGAGGATTGCAGGTTAAAGGACAGCCTCGACAATGTAGTGAGACTCTCAGCAACCTAGCGAGACCCTGTTTCAAACTAAGAAATAAAATAGGGCTGGGGGTGTGACTCAGAGGTAGAACTCCCCTGGGTTCAATCCCCAGTACCCCTCCCCCACAAATTGTAAATCACCTTTTCTTCTATCTCCCCAGTAACCCAGCTCCGCCCCCTGGAGGCTGCCTCTGGTACAATTACTCTGTCTATCCTTTTAGAGGCAATGTGTCCTTGTCCGTGTCCGTGTGTGCGCACCACTGTGCCTGGCTCAGGGGCTTCTTACTAGCCCAGCTGGAAAAACCTATTTCCCTTTGAAGTAATGCTTTTGAGAATAGTGCTTTTGAGCTAGGGCCCTTGCATCCCTTGGTTATGACTTCTATCCTCCGAGGTCTTCAGTTTCATATTTGAGAAGTGAGGCTGCCCCTTCGCAGTGATGTGAGGGAAATGATTTGTGTCTCCCCCTCAACTGTACTACTTTGATGTTGGGCCTGGAAGTCTGATCTTTGTTTCAAACTCCTGTGACAAAGATTTGTCCCAGAAGACCACTTTGTGAATTTGTAATAGGAACTGGAATCACTGGGGCTTGCCCCTTCTGTTTTATTTGTTTTGTTTTTTGTGGAACTGGGAATCGAACCCAGGGGCATTCTACTTCCAACCTACATTCCCAGCCCTATGTTTTAATCTTTATTGTGAAACAGGGTCTCACTAAGTTGCAGAAGGCCTCACTAAGTAGCTGAGGCTGGCTGTGAACCTGCGATCCTCCTGTCTCAGCCTCCCAAGTACTAGGATTATAAGCGTGCGCCACCCCACTCTGCCCTTTCTGGTTTTAAAGTTCCATGTTGGACTCCTCTATGCCAAGCCAGTCTTACCTTGTGGCTAGGTCTACTCTAGCATTGGCTGATATAGGGAGGGTTGCTTATGTGTCTTAAAGGTTTAAAAAAATGATATATGATGGTGCATGCCTATAATCCCAGTACTTGGGAGGCTGAAATGGGAGGATCACAAGTTCTAGGCCAGCCTCAGCAATTTAGCGAGATCCTCAGCAACTTAGTGAGACTCTATCTCAAAATAAAAAATAAAATCAGGCTGGGGGTGTAGCTTAGAGGTAGAATGCCTCTGCATTCAATTCTCAGTACCCCCCCCCAGATATTATTACCCTGTTTCAGGCTCTGATTCTCCTTGTCCCTGGCTTTCACATATTGCCTTCCTACTTTCACATAATGCTTTTTCTAATTTTTTGCTATTTTAGCCTTTTGATTCCTGAAATTCCCCATAATAATTCTCACATTTTTTGCATTCCTGGGTAGACTCTGTGAAACCCATTGTTATTCTGCTACTGCCAAGTCCATCTTTGTAGCTATTAATTCCAGGCTGGCCTGATTCTTGTTTTTTAAATAATGTTATGTTGTGTTCCTATTGTCTGGATACTAAAAAGTCTACCTATTTTATTTTACACATCCAGATTATCTTTCTGTAGTGCCTTACTGCTTCCCAAGCCCTTGCACGTGTGTGATCTCATTCAGTCCTGCCGAGGCTCCACTTCTTAGAGGACCAGCCCCCATGGCTCAGGGTGCAGCCTCTGAGCCTCGGGACGTTCAGCCACCTGCTCCTGGGCCACGCCGAGCTCTGTTTAGTGAGCACCTGGCCTTCTGCTTCCCACGTTTCTCCTGAAGAGCCAGGCAAGGTGGCCATCACACATCAACGTGTTCATAAATATACAACTATTACTTCCTAAGTCAACATTCTTTTTTTTTTGGTAGAACTCTACCTTATTCATAATTACATTAAAAAAACAAAATAAGCTTTCCTCCAGAATGTCTATTCTTTTTCATGTTCTCCTTTTCTAGTGCTCCCTTTCCTTTTTTATTTTTTTTCAGTGCTGGGGCTGAAATCCAGGGCCTTATATACACTAGGCAAGTACGCTCTCACTGAGCTCTATCTCCAGCCCAAATTTTAAATTTTTTTATTGCTTTGGCTTATTGCCCTCTGAATTCAGCAGTTGTAGCTATCCTCCCCCAAGCTCCCTGCTTTTTTTTTTTTTTTTTTGGTACTGGGGGTGGAACCCAGGGACACTCTACCAGCCTCTTTCATTTTTTTTTTTTTTTTTTTGCGGTACTGGGGATTGAACCCAGGAGCATTCTACCTCCAAGCTATACCCCCAGCGCTATATTTTGAAACAGGGTCTCACTAAGTTGCAGAGGGACTCACTAAGTAACTGAGGCTGGCCGCGAACCTGCGATCCTCCTGTCTCAGCCTCCCATATACTGGGATTACAAGCATGCGCCACCATGCCCAGCTCCCCTTTCATTTTTAATTAATTAAATGAATTAATTTATTGGTACTGGCAATTGAACCCAGGAGCATTCTACTTCTGAGCTATACCCCCTGTCCTATTTTATTTTGTATTTTGAAACAGGGTCCCACTAAGTTGTGGAGGATTTCACTGTAAGTTGCTGAAGCTGGCTGAGAACCTGTGATCCTCCTGTCTCAGCCTTCCAAGTACTGGGACTATAAGTGTGCCATACCACGCTGGCTAAGTTGCCCAGGCTGGCCTGGAACTTGCGATCCTCCTGTTTCAGCCTCGTGAGTCTTTGGGATTATGGGTAAATGCACTGTGCCCAGCCAGCCATCCCCTTTCTAGCATGTTCTGTTTGTGCTGTGGAGCTTTGCCTAGTGCCCTGTCCATCAGTTGCCCCCTTCACCTTGTCTGTCTGTAGAGGTCTCTGCTGTCTGGCTTACCCTCCTTTGCCAGGGAAGTGCGCTGGAAGTGGGATGCACCGGAGGCCTTCCTGGATCCTCAGTGGTTCTGTCTCCTGCTCAGAGGTGGTCTTTGATCTGTCTTGTCCTTTCATATCAGCCCGTCATGCTGTGCTTATCACATAACAACAATCTATTCTCTGGGCCATTTCAGACAGATTGTTTTTTACAACAACAACAAAAAATTGAAAACCTGAACATTTATCGCCGAAACCCTTAGGACTAGCTGGCTGCTGCAGCCACTGCCCTCGTGGGCCGGGACCTTCCTCCTGGATCTGCCTCAGTCTGGCCAGTACAGTGTTTAGGCGCTGCGTTTGACCGCCCTGGCGGGATGTCATCTTGCAGCCTTGGCACTTCAGTTATGCTTCTCCTTTCTCTTGCACTTGGTGGGGTGGCCACCTTTGCCACAGGTCACCTTCTGAAGCTGGCAGGCCTTAGGCCACAGGAGCAGCACAGCATAGGCTGTCTGACCGTGACACTCTCCAAACAGTGATGTCCCTTTGTCATCTCACTTCTGCAGGTGAGACAAAAGAGCAGATGTATATTCTTTCTTTCTTTCTTTTTTTGTGGTGCTGGGGTTTAAACCAAGGCCTCACACATGCTAGGCAAATGCTCTACCAGTGAGCTACATCCCCAGCCTGAGGAGATATATATGTTTATGCGTGCTATTTTTGGTTTGTCTTAGATGTATTTCATTTTCCATGATCTGTTCTCCTGCCTTCCCTGCCACCCTTTATCCCTTTGCTCATTGCGGGAACACATGAGCCTTTACCATGAGCCTGCTGTGTGCCTGGGATCTAGTAGGCACTTGCCCACCTGGCATTGCCTGGTCTCTTGTAACCTTCCAGCGGCCTGGGTACCTGCAACAGCATCCCTGCTGTCCTCAAGCATCCACCAGGGCAGCCTCTAGCTACCCAGTGATGCCTGTGAACTCCCTTTAATTGGGCTGTGGGGACAGGAGGGAATATAAATAATCAGGTTGTTTCTGTCTGTGCAGCTAGTGCTTCATGTGTGTGGATTTTTTTTTTTTTTTGGTGCTAGGGATTGAACTCAGGGGCATTCTATCTCCAACCTACATCCCCAACCCTTTTTATTTTGAAACAGGGTCTAGCTGAGTTGTTGAGGGCCTCTCTAAGTTGCTGAGGCTGGCTTTGAGCCTGCAATCCTCCTGTCTCAGCCTCCTGAGGGCTGGGATTTCAGGTGTGTGACACTGGACACAGATATGTGTATGGATTTTTTAAATAATGACTTTTAAATTTCTGCTACTTACCCCTGTCATCCAACATGTTGCTGGCTGCTGTATCTTCAATATCACAGAATGAAACAGTAGAGGAGTACAACGTGTGTGTGTCGGGCTGGGGATGTAGCCCAGTGGTAGAGTTCTTCCCTAGCCCAAGGCTCTGGGTTCAATACCCAGTACCAAAAAAAAAAAAAAAAGTGTGTTAGTGTTAGTGTCAACTTTTGGTTACTGTAGCAAGTACCTGAGATAAACCAGCTTATAAAGAGAAAACATTTATTTTAGCTCACAGTTTTGGAGGATTCAGTCAACAGTGGGTTGGCCCTGTTGCTTCTGAGCCTGTGGTGACACAGCACATCATGGTGAGAGCACGTGGGGAGGAAACCTGTTGACCTCATGGTCCCTTACAAGAGAGACAGGAAAGCCAGGTGCTATGCACACCTGTAAACAAATAAAGGATGGGGGTGTAGCTCAAAGAGCAAATACTCCTAAATTCAATCTCCATTACCAAAAAAAAAAAAGAAAAAGAAAAAGAGAGACAAGAGGAGGTAGAGAAAAAGCCGGGTGTGGTGGCGCATGCTTGTAATCCCAGCACTTGGGAGGCTGAGACAGGAGGATCACAGGTTCGAAGCCAGTCTCAGCAACTTAGTGAGACCCTGTTTCCAAATAAGAAATAAAATCAGGTTGGGGGTATAACTTGGAGGTAGAATGCCTCTGGGTTCCATCCCCAATACCAAAAAAAAAAAAAACAAAGAGGAAGTAGAGGCTAAAATCCCACAATCCCCTTCAAGGGCAGGCCCCCAGGGACCCGAAAACTCCCACTAGACCCCACCTCTTTATTTATTTATTTATTTATTTATTTATTTATTTTTTGCGGTACCAGGGATTGAACCCAGGGGCGTTCTACCTCTGAGCTACACCCCCGGCCCTATTTTTTATACTTTATTTTGAAACCGAGTCTCACGAAGTTGCAGAGGGCCTCACTAAGTAGCTAAGGCTGGCCTCGAACCCCGATCCTCCGGTCTCCGCCTCCCGCCTCCCAAGTACTGGGATTACAAGCGTGCGCCACCACGCCCGGCATAGACCCCACCTCTTAAAGGTTCCACCATCTCCCAAAAGTGCCACGGGCTGGAGATCAATCCTTTAATACATAGGCCTTTGGGGAGCACTCTAGATTCAAACTATAGTACTGTGATTCGGAGTTGAGCTACAGAGTCAATCTGTTGGGTCAGAGTCCTTGACTAGTTTTAAAGCATAACTAGAGAGACTAACCTGGATGGTTAAGAATTATATATTTAGGGGCTGAAGTATAGTTCAGTGGTAGAGCGCATACATGGCATGCACAAGGCCCTGTGTTCAATCCCATTGTGTATTTGAAATGTAGCATATCGCCAGGCATAGTGGCACACACTTGTAATCCCAGTACTTGGGAGTCTGAGACAGGAGGATCACAGACTTGAGGCCAGCCTCAGTAATTTAGCAAGACCCTGTTTCAAAATAAAAAATAAAAAAAGGTCTGGGCATGTAGCTGGGTAGAATGCCCTGGGTTCAATCCCTAGTACCAAAAAAAAAAAAAAAGCATCTGTATGAGTGTTCATAGCAGCGTTATTCATAATGGTCCCCAAGTGGAAATAACCCAAATGTTCAACAACAGATGAATGGAATATTACTCAGCTGTAAAAAGAAATGAAGTATTGACACACATTACAACATGAATGAACCTTGAAAACACTGCACTAAGTCAAAGGAGCCAGATACAAACGTCATATAATATATGAAGCTTCTATGAAATATCCAGAACAGGCAAATCCATAGAGACGGAAAGCAGATTAGTGGTTGCCAGGGGCTGGGGGAGGGGAACGAGGGGAGTGACTGCTAGTGGTATCAGCTTTCTTTTGGAATTAAATGTTCTGGAATTAACGCTGGGCGTGGTGGCGCACGCTTGTAATCCCAGTACTTTGGGAGGCAGAGACCCGGAGGATCCGGGTTCGTGGCCAGCCTCAGCTCTCTCTCTCTCTCTCTACCTAGTGAGGCCCTCCGCAACTTCGTGAGACCTGGTTTCAAAATAAAGTATAAAAAAATAGGGCCGGGGGTGTAGTGCGGAGGTAGAACGCCCCTGGGTTCAATTCCCGGTACCGCAAAAAAAAAAAAAGTTCTGGAATTACATAGTAGTGATGATTGTACAGCATTGCAAATATACTAAAACCCACTGAATTATGTACTTTAAAATGGTTACAATGGCAAAAAAGTAACAAACTGTTAACAAAAGTAACAAACTGAAAGTTTAATCACATCCTGCTGGACTTTTTCAGCTCTTTGTCAGTGTACCTATATATTTTGCACATTCTAGTAACTATGTGCATTATTAAGCCCAGGTGCCAAAGGATTTTAAGTGGTCAAGTCCCTTGTCTCTGGTCATGTTGACTTATCAAGATTGTTTAATCATTTGTGTGTGTGTGGTACTAAGGATTGAACTCAGGGGCTTTTTACCTCTGAGCTACACCCCAGCCCTATTTTATTTTTTATTTTGAAACAGGGTCTCGCTAGGTTGTGGGGAGTCTTGCTACATTGCTGAGGCAGTCCTCAATCCTGCAATCCTCTTGTTTCAGCCTCCCAAGTACTGGGATTACAGCTGTGCATCACCACGCCCGGCTCTTGTTTAATCATTTGGGTCATATTAGAGCTTGAATCTGGAATGTCCCCCAAAGGCTCCAGTATTGAACGCGCGGTCCCCAGCTGGTACTGCTATTGGGAGGAGGCAGGAACTAGGAGCTGGATCACTGGGCACTGGGGGCATGCCTTTGAAAGGTATACTTTGTCCCTGGACCCTCCTTCCCTTTCTCTCTCTTTCCTAGCAGCCATGAGGTGAACAGCTCTGTTCTGCCATGCTGTCTCCACCATGATGCTCTCTCTGCCTCACCCCAGGCCTGTGGCGATGGAGACAGCTGACCTGGAGTGAGGCCTCTAAAACAGTGAGCCACAACAAGTTTCAGTTGACTTTCCTCCTTTAAGTTGATTTTCTCAGGTATTTTGTCAGTGATGGAAAGCTGACTAACAGGTTATTCTCAGAATTTTGTGTTATTGATCATGGCAGGACTTTTGTTTCAGAGGTTTCAGCCAATGGTCACTTGGCTCTTGTTGCGTTGGGGCTGTGGCTGCTCAGTACATCATGGAGGGAGTACATGGAGGGAGGCCGCTCATCTCATGGCGGCCAGGAAGCGAAAGAGAGAAAGTGGGTGTGCTAGTCAGCTTTCTGTCACTGTGACAAAGAACCTGAGGAATTGAGCTTATAAGGAAGAAAGGTTTATTTTGGCTCATGGTTTTGGAGGTTTCAGTCTATGGTTGGTTGGCCATGTTGCTTTGGGGCACTTCTGGGTTCTAAGATCCCCTTTACAAACATGTCCCCAATGACCTAACTTCCTTCCATTAGCCCCATCTACTAAAGGGTCTTCCACCTCCTGGTAGCGCCATAGGCTGGCATCCAGTCCTTTAGCATATGGGCCTAGGGGGGACATTCAAGATCCTAACTGTAACAGCCCTGTTTTCAAAGTTTAATATAGTTTAAAAAAATTCTACTTCCTACGCTATGCCAGCCACTTAAGAAGGACTCTATAAATATTTATTGAATTATCTATGCTTGCTATTCCCATTTCATTAGCGTGGACGAATTACAGTTTAGCTATAATTATCTATTGTTCCAGATTGTTTCAAAAAAAGATAATCCTTAAATTATGTGCCTTTTGGTAGCTGTCCATTTTACATTTGTAAGCAATGTATGGATCTTTCCTAGATAGAACATCGCTTGCTTCCACGTTAGGATCACAAAGGCGCTATCTGCTAATGATAAGAGATGCAGGCTCCAGCTTGCTGGACGATGGCCTTCATTCTTCAGAGGTCTCCCATTCCTCACCTGCAAAGGAAGAACCTGCAGCCCTGTTTACCTGCCCTATCACCCTCGTCACTGTCTTCTCTGTATTGTAACTTTGCTTGACTTTTATAATTTCTTCCAAATAGTTTCTTAGATGCCTTCTCTGAGAGGAGCTCAGGATGCCATTGTCTTCTAGTCCAATGATCATGTCTAGCCTGTTTCTAAATAAAGAGGAAGAATAGAGTGTTGGTTTGTTCTGCCAGGTCAGCACTCTCTATTTCTTTAATTTTTATTATTTATTTTTATTATTTGTTTTTATATTTATTTATTTATTTATTTATTTATTTATTTATTTATTGCGGTACCGGGGATTGAATGCAGGGACATTCTACCTCTGCGCTACGCCCCCGGCCCTATTTTTATACTTTATTTTGAGACTGGGTCTCACGAAGTTGCGGAGGGCCTCACTAAGTAGAGAGAGAGAGAGAGAGAGAGAGAGAGAGAGAGACAGGGAGAGAGAGAGAGAGCTGAGGCTGGCCACGAACCCAGATCCTCTGGTCTCCGCCTCCCAAAGTACTGGGATTACAAGCGTGCGCCACCACGCCTGGCTTATTTTTATTTTTATTTTTATTTTTTTGGTACTGGGGATTGAACCCAGAGGAATTCTACCTCCAAGTTATACCCCCAACCCAATTTTTATTTCTTATTTGGAAACAGAGTCTCACTAAGTTGTGGAGGGTCTCGCTAAGTAGCTGAGGCTGGCTTCAAACCTGCGATCCTCCTGTCTCAGCCTCCCAAGTACTGTGATTACAAGCGTGTGTCACCATGCCTGGCCTTGGCACTCTTTAATCCTAAATTTTCCTTTCTTTCCTTCCTTCCTTCCTTCCTTCCTTCCTTCCTTCCTTCCTTCCTTTCCTCTTTTCTTTTTTTCTTTTTTTTGGTACTGGGGATTGAACCCGGGGCCATTCTACCTCTGAGCTACACCCCCAGCCCCCTTTTTTAAAATTTTTATTTTGAAACAGGATCTTACTAATTTGCAGAGGCCCAAAGTTGCTGAGGTTGGCCTCGATCCTATGATCCTCCTGTCTCAGCCTCCAAAGTACTGGGATTACAAGTGTGTGCGAATAGGCCCAGCTTCTTTTACTTTTTGTTTTTTTTTTTTTTTTTTGCAATACTGGAGATTGAACCCAGGGCCATTCTACCTCCGAGCTACACCCCCAGCCCTATTTTTTATTCTTTAGTTTGAAATAGGGTCTCGCTAAGTTGCAAAGGGCCTCACTAAGTAGCCGAGGCTGGCTGCAAACCTGCAATCCTCCTGTCTCAGCCTCCCAAGTACTGGGATTATAAGCATGCACTACCACGCCCGGCTTTCTTTTACTTTTGCCTCAAGATTTTCTGACATCCTGAAGCTGTGTGCTTTTCTGTGACCCATTTAAAACTATTACCTAGCTCTTTTGTGAAAAGGAAGGAGGTGACTCTTAGGACTCTTCCCTTCCCTTTGTCCTGCATCACAGCGACTCACTGGCCACCTCCGTGCTGCTCTGTGTGTATCTGGCCTTCTTTCCCTGCAGGGTCACTGCTCAGTGCTCCTCCAGGTGGGACCTGGTGGCGGTGCTGGGCCACTCCCTGCTGATGGACCTGTGCCTTGCTTTTCTCTTTGGAGTGGTTTCATGGTTTCTCCAGGAATGAGGATGATCTCACACCTCTGCATTCTTATCAGAAACCCACTTCGAAGCTAACAGCAAACTGAGATGAGGTAGCTCACCAGAGTCGGGGTTAAAGCCCAGGTAATGAAGTCCTCTTCTGATGGGCCTTCCAGATGATGGTGAAGCTGCCTCACCAGCCCCTCTCAGGAACCTTTGCATCCTTGTGAATGCTCAGCAACTCATGCCCATGTTGCTTGAAGCCACAGGGAAGTAGGAGTGAGGAGGGAGCTGAGGAAGACCAGGTGCTTGGCTCTGGAGTCTGAGGTGTACTTCTGGGAGAGCTGGGCTCATTGCTTGCCTGCCTGCCTCTGTCTGTTTGTCTCACCTTTCTTGGATTGAACCTATGGGCATTCTACCACCAACCTACACTTCCCCAGCCCCCCCCCCTTAAATTTTGAAACAGGGTCGCACTAAGTTACCACGCACTGGCCTCAAGCCTGTGATCCTCCATCAGCCTCACAAGTACTGGGATTAAAGGCATGTACCACTGCTTCCGGCTTCGTTGCGTTTTCTCACCGGTGCTGATGACTGAGAGTCTTCACTGTAATGAGTGGCTGTTTGTTGAATGAGAGTGCATCTGTCTATAGTTGTCTCTTCATTCTGTCATCATTCTGTTTATTTTAATTTCAAGCCCCAAAGCCTATTTCCCACTTTCTCCTCTCTGACTTAGATCAAGACTTCTGAAATCCCTTTACTACTTCAGGAAATCTGTCCTGGGATGGACAGATGGACTTCATGCAGACAGAGGGACCCCAACCTCACTCACGAGCACAGGGTTGTAGTTAGGAAAATGAACATGGTGGGTCTTGTTTTTCCTGCTTAGCCAGCTAGGGGTTAGGGAAGGCGCCCCTGTGAGTGATGTAGGGGGTAAGTAGCTGTGTTAGTCAGCTTTCCGTCACTGTGACGAAGTACCTGAGATAATGAGCTTATAAGGAGGAAGGGTTTATTTTGGCTCATGGTTTTGGAGGTTCAGTCCATGGTTGGTTGGCCATGTTGCTTTTGGGCCTGTGAGGGAATAGTACATCAAGGCAGGAGTGTCTGATGATGAAACTGCTCATTTCATGGTAGCTGAGAAGCAAAGAGAGAGAGAGATGAAGGGGCCATGGTCCCGATATCCCCTTCAAGCACAGCCCCCCGGTGTCCTTTCTTCCACTAGGCCCCAGCTCTTTAAGGTTCCACCACCTCCCAGTAGCTCCGTGGGCTGGGGACCAGACCTTCAACACTGGACCTTTAGAGGACATTCAGGATCCAGACCGTAGCAGTAGCTTTCTCTGCAGAGTCGGAAATTCTCAGTCTGAAATACTTAGGAATAGTCCCAAAGTGTGGGGAAAATGAGGTCAGAGTTCTCGGGTGGTTTTGTATCTGCTGGTTGGTTTGTCCTCATTTAGAACTAAATTTATGTAAAAAGATCCAAGAGTAAAATAATCATGGCAGCTATAAATAATAACAGCAACTAAGTTTGTTCTGCTCTCCTGGATCTCTTTGTACATCATCTCTACTTTATTACAACCATCCCAGAGGTAAAAGGTATCACCCTTGGTATATGCCTGGAATCCCAGTGCTTGGGAGGCTGAGACAGGAGGATCGCAGGTTCAAGGCCAGCCCCAACAACTTAGCGAGATCTTCAGCAACCTAGCAAGACCCTGTTTTGAAACAAAAAATAAAAAGGACTGCGGGTATAGCTCAGAGGTAGAATGCCCCAAAGCTCAATCCCTAGTACCATACACATTCACACCACAAAAAATATCACCTTGGGGAAACTGAGCCTTCCAGGGGGGAGCTACTGGCCCAGGTCATCCTGCTGGGAAGCAGCAGAGTTCTGGTCTAGACCCTGCGGCTGCAGCTACGCCTGTGCCCAGGCCTTCCGTCCACTGTCCCACTACTGTCCCAGAAGAAAGCACCCCTGAAGGCCATGTGTTTGTGCTCTGACTTCTCTGAGTGGCTCAGGTTTTCTCTTTGTCATTCTGTGCTCGTATCCTTTGCAAAGCCTGTAACTTCCTTTCATTTTTCCCATGCCGGTAGCATCAGACACGATGCCTGGGGTCCAGGAGCAGGGTTCTTTGCTGGGACATCTTGGTTCTCATCTATTTTACAAAATTAGCCCTGGCCTCTGTTCTCTTTTTGCTTTCATTTCCTCTCTAGGACGCTGCTGCTTTGAGGCTATAGCGAAGATAAAGATAATCCTGCCCAAGGGTTTGAAGACACGGGGAGAGGTTTTTTAGCAGCAGCTGAGTTTCGTGGCGGGGCTGTCTGCATACTCCTCGCTGCTGTGGTGCAAGAGGGTTGTCTTCCTCCCGTGCACAGGAAGCGAGTGGATAGTGGGTACAGTCAGCTGGCAGTGGAGCCAAGGGCCCAGGAAGGCATCTCGTCTTTGGCCACATTTCTGTTGTCACATCCCCGTGTGTCTATGTGTTGAACAAATTAAATTTGGATCTGGGCCCAGCTCCATCTCCTGAGGAGGCCTGAGTTCTGATCCCCACTAGAAGGAAGGAGGCCAAAGGGGCGAGGCGGCATGGAGCTGGCACTGAAACAGGAATGGCCGGAGAGCCTTGGCTTGATGGGAACCCTTGCTTAGAGTTGCTCTCTACCCCTTCTGAGGCTCCAGACAGGTCCCAGGAGACCAGCCATCCAGGGACTGCTGCTGTGTCTGGTTTAGGTCCATGCCCACTCTCCTGTCCTCCTGTCCTTGTCCCGGCCCCATATTCTGAGATCAGGGCATCCTTTCAAAACCAAGTCTGTGTTTGAGGATTTCCTTCCTTTCCAGTGCTCAGGTAGGAGTTAGTGGCAGGAGAAAGAAGACAGCCTTCTGTTGCCCTTAGGAGGTTGCTGGGATGCTGGACGAATACTTCCAGTTGTAAGGAACAGCCCTGCTGACAAATAGCCTGGCCCCTTTCTGCAGGGCTCTTCCAAGTCAGCTGGGATCGTCTTGTTGGTCTGTGGGGTCTGAGAACATCCTTGCCCTTGCTCTCCCCTCCTCCCTTCCCCTTCCTCTTCCTCTATGCCCGTGTGTGTGTGTTTGTGTGTGTGTGTGTGTGTGTGTGTGTGTGTGTGGTACTGGGGATTGAACCCAGGTGCATTCTACCTCTGAGCTGCACTCCCAGCCTTTTTTTTTGTTTGTTTTTGGTGCTGGGGATTGAACCCAGGGGTGTTCTACCTCTAAGCTACAGCCCCAGCCCTATTTTACTTCTTATTTTGAAACAGGGTCTCACTAAGTTGCAGAGGGCCTCACTAAGTTGTCGAGGCTGGTCGTGAACCTGCAATCCTCCTGTTTCAGCCTCCCACTTTTTGTTTTTTTTGAAAGGGGGTCTCGCTAGGTTGCTGAAAGTCTCGCTAAGTTGCTGAGGCTGGCCTTGTGATCCTCCTGTCTCAGCCTCCCAAGTACTGGGATTACAGACATGCGCCACACCTGGCCAAAAGCATGATATGTTCTGAGTCATCCCCACCACTTACACACACCTTCTCTGTGTCTCTGCTGAACTGATGACTTCAGATGGAAGCAGCCTCACTCTGAGTCCATTCATTCATGTGTCTATTCAACAGGCATTCCATGTCAAGCACTGTCTAACCTATGTTTCAAGGCTTTGTCTGCTGTTACCAGGCTGCTGTCGCCTGTCACCAATGCCCCTTTGACCTGGTGCTCATTTTATAAGGCCCTCTATTCCTCTTGAGTACTCTGGTATCTCTGCCCCAAAGAGCTAAGGCCTAGTTTTGAATTTTGATGTCATGCTAAGGGAGTGCGGGGACAGGCCCCTCACTGCCATGCCCCAGTCTTTTGTCAGCTTTTGTCCCTTCCCTTGCTGTGTGTTTGCTATTCCTAGCACAGATCCTCACCGTAGGTCCATTCATTGCCTCTGGCCTTGAGCCCACTCCACTGTTGTCACTACCCTTGTCCCCTCCCCACCAGCCAGTGGTTTCTCATTCCTTCCCAGCTTGTCATGCTCAGGAGGTCTCAGAGAGTCTCTGACATCCGCACACAGGCCGGGCTCTACCTTCTTTAAGGATGCATGTAAAAGGTCAATTTGCAAATAGAAAAAGTTCTCTATTCATTGTACCTTTTTTTGGTGGTGGGGATTGAACTCAGGGGCCTTCTATCTCTGAACGACACTCCCAGCCCTTTTTATGTTTTATTTTGAAACAGGGTCTTGCTAAGTTGTTGAGGGTCTCACCAAGTTGCTGAGTCTGGCCTTGAACCTGAGATCCTCCTGCTGCAGCCTCCCACTTACTTAGATTATAGGTATGCACCACCATGCCTGGTATTATTGTACCTTTGTGTGTGTGTGTTTGTGGCACTGGGGAATATACCCCAGGGCATTCTACCCCTGAGCTATACCCCTCAGCTTGATTTTTTTATTTTTTATTTTGAAAGGGTCTTACTAAGTTGCTGAGGTTGGCCTCGAACCTGCAATCCTCATGTCTCTGCCTCCTAAGTACTAGGATTATGGGTGAGCACCACCATGCCCAGCTTCATTGTACCTTTTGAGAGTAATTCGGATGGCTTTAGTCATCCACTTTGACCCATGGTGCCTAGATTGTGGGAGCCTCTTTTCTGGGACTCTCTGATACCATCTTGTTTACACAGGTGCTGGAGGATAGGTGGGCTCAGTGGAGCTGCTCTCTGAGCTGCCTCACTGGGGCAGCTTCTTGGTGGAAGAGCTCTTTCTCCCAGGGGAATGTTCTAGGTGCTGCCATCCATCCTCCCAGGCTGCTCCATGTGGCGATGGCTCAGCGTGAGGACACCTGGAGGTCCCACACCTCAGCATGGCTTAGAGGTTGGGGAGTCTTCCATTCATTCTCCTGCTTCTCATCTCCCTACCCGTCTCATCTCCACACCCACACCCCAAAAGGAGAATGCTAGAAGCAGGATGTTGAGAGCGGAGTTGGTCTAGCTGACCTCAGCACAGGGTGGTTTGTTCCCTCTTTCAGTAGGAGCCACAGGTAGAAGGGAGAATTCTAATTGGAAGGTAGAGTGCCTGTAATCCCAGTAAGTGGGAGACTGAGACAGGATAGCGGGTTTGAGGCCAGCCTCAGCAACTTAGTGTGACTTTCAGCAACTTAGTGAGACCCTGTTTCAAAATAAAAAATAGGGCTGGGGGTTGGGTGTAGCTCAGAGGTAGAATGCCCCTGGGTTCAATACCCAGCACCACACACACACACACACACACACACACACACACACAGCTAATTGTAAGGGAGAATTCTAATTGCACCAGGTGTGCATTTTTCTTTAACGCAGAATTCTTTGGGAGGACAAAAGAGACTCCCACTTGCTGTTTCTGTCACCTCCTGGAGTGTCTACAGGCTGCTGGGAGAGGATGGACCAGTTCATTTGACTAAAAATTTTGCAGTTGATGGTGGTGCTCCATCAGGAATAAGAAGACATGCTAAGCTGGGCCTGGTGGCACACACCTATAATTCCAGTACTTGGGAGCCTGAGACAGGAGAATCACAGGTTTGAGGCTAGCCTTAGCACCATAGCAAGACCCTTGGCAACTTAGCGAGACCTGTTTAAAAAAAAAAAGGGCAGGGGGTGTATCTTGAAGGTAGAATGCCCCTGGATTCAATCCCAGTACCAAAAAGAAGAAGAAAAAAGACATGCTAACTCAGTAGAGAGCTCACCACCCTCAGTTTGTCCCCTTCCTGTAGCAGGAGGTCCCGCTGGACCACCTGAGCTCTGGGCAGCCCTTGCAGCCCTTCCCTGTCGCCAGCCCTGGACCGCGAGTGTCGCTTTCTTGGAAGGCCAAGGCTGGGCAGCTGTGTGTCTCTTGCCCCAGGTCACCCAAGCACCAGCTGAACAAATCTCTGCCTTAGTGCACACAGGCCAATGGTTTTCCAGATCTTTCCCTCTTGTCGGTAACTGTCTCGTGTCTGCCAGGCGAGCGGACGTGTGTTGATTCAGGTGTTAGATATTGTGAGGCTGAAGCCTAGCTCAGGCAGCACACCAGGCGAAGCCCAAGGCCGAGGGACGAGCCACTCACACATCAGCCTATACCATACGGTCAGTCTGCCTGGGCCCCGTCCTGCTCTTCTTGGAGCTTAGTTCTGGAATTTCAGACTTAACCTCTTTGTCCCAGGTAGGAAAGGGTGAGGGCCATCTCTGGAAACCTATGCCAGTTGGCGGAGGACCTGCTGGGGAGCAGAGTGTTTCCACGTGCATTCCCAGGGGGTCAGGGGTCTGGTTTTAGAGATGATTCACCAGAGGACACGAAAGGACCAGGGCTGGGATCCAGGTGTTTTGCCATCAGATCTCGTGCCCTGCCTGTGATGCCATTATTTCTCCCTCTAGGCCTCATTGGTTCCGTAACTGTTTACCCAGTTGGAATTGACAGGAGAGCCAGGGAAGAGATCCGGCCCCTGCGCAAAGGTTACTCGCTCTTGCCAAGTCCCCGCAGTGCTGGTGTGAGTTCCAGCAGAATCGGTGAAATGCAGTGTGCTTGTTTCTGGGGGCTGAGGGGTGAGGGTGTAAGGAGTGCTGAGGGAGAGACCGAGGCAGTACTTAGTTTGAAATGCTGAAGAGTGTGAACAGTAGCTGGCGCCTTGAGGGACTGAGAAAGGAGGCAATCAAATCTGGGGGCTCAGAGGCCTGGAGCCAGGCGCCCCCACCGATGCGTGCTTGTTGGGGCCAGGGCTGCTGCCCGGCTACCCTCTCTGTTTCTTTGGCATGAGACTGGGGATGTGTAGTAGGAGCCTTGGAACCTGGCCCGCTGCCTCCTGAGGAACCGCTCCCCGCAGGTCTGCTGAGGCCTTTGGCCCCTGTCCCAGTAGTTCCCACCGGGCTAGTGGAGCCCTTGGTCTCTGCGTGGTCGCTGTGCACAGAACGGAACGGTCTGCAGCGGGGCTTCAGCTATGCAGCTGAGGGAGGCTAGCCTTTGCTCCCCAGCTGTGTTCCAGGCCCCCAGCTACCTGCGGGAGACACAGCAGGGAAAAGAAGGAAGGTTCTGCGATTTCTTGTCATCAGAGGAGACAGGCGGAAGGCCAAGTCCTGGGCAGTGGCAGCTGTGATCAGCGCAGGGGAGGGAACAGCAGTGGTCATGAGAGGGCCCTAACCCCGGTGCTATCTGCCTCCCACAGCGGAGGCGGCTGGGTGTGGATCTTGGCGGGACACTGGAACCCAAGACTCCTTTCAGGGACTCAAGCGCTCTCTCCCTCTGTGAAATGGAGCTGAGGGCGAGAGGAGCTTGTGCAGCCTCCCCCTGCCCCGGGCTGGGGTCCCTTTGCTGGCGCTTTCTGTTTAGGGGTGAACCCCTTCCCATTGGTGCAGCCTAGGACCCTGGGTGGCATCCTTTAGTCCTTGGTAGTGTCACTGGAGCTGATGGCAGAAATGCCCCCCAGGGGACCAGGCCTGTTTAAAGTTGAATTAAATGCCTTTGCCAAGCAGCAGATTCTCAATTTGTACATTTTCTGGGCTTGCTTTTTTATTGTGTGTGTGGCCCTGGGCATGGAGCCCAGGGGCCTTCTACCTCTGAGCTACACCTGTGGCTCTATTTTATTTTTTTACTTTGAAACAGGGTCTTGCTAAGTTGGTGAGGGTCTCGCTAAGTTGCCAAGACTGGCCTTGAACCTGAGATCCTCCTGTCTCAGCCTCCTAAGGACTGGGATTTCAGGTGTGCGCCGTTGCACCCTCTTAATCCTTCAAACCTGCGATTGTGGCTGTGTGCTCAGGGCCAGTACCACTCTAAGACCTGGGCACAAGTGGCCTCTGTTCCAGGTTGCACATTGGGGCCCATGCTTTGGAGTACCTCTCTCCAAATTGTCAAAGTCCTTGTCCAGTCCCCCTTTTGGGTACTTTGATCCCTCAACCCTGTGCAGGGACGACAGATGTCCTATGGGGTTGTCCCATAGACCCATGTCCCAGCTCAGTTTTGAGAGCCAGCCACAGTTTCTGTTATGCGGGATTCCAGGACACTGAGGCACCAGAATGGTGTTGGCACACTAATTTTGAGTGACTCAAGGTTCTTGTTTAGAGGGATCCCCAAAACGTATTTGCCTGGAGCTCCATGCATTCTAAGGAAGCCCCTGCCTGGAGCTATCCACTGAGCCCTCCCGCTCTGCTCAGCTGCCCTGGGCCTGGACCAGCAAAGAGGATAAGGGCCTATTGTTCGTCCCTGGGGCCTGAATGGCACTTTGTTTTCTGCCCCTGCACTGGCCAAGCGGCTTTACTGCGGCTGTGGTTGTAAGGGCCTCTTCCCCATGAGAAAGCCCTTCCCACCGGAGCGCTGCTGAGCGCTGCTGTTCACTGCGCATCCTGGAGGACCGGGCTTTGTGCCAACTCGGGGTCTGCTGTTGGTCACTGCCCGCTGGGGGCTTGGAACTGCAGGGCTGAGAGAAGGGGCCTCCCCAAGAGGCCTGAGCAGTGAGGAGCCCCTGGTTAACCTTGAACTTGGGGCGAGATGGCAGCAATCTAGGCCAGCTCTGAGCATGCGGGAAGGGAATGTGGTGGGTACCAGTGGGAGGGCTGAGGCTGGGGCCAGCCTGGCAAAGGCAGGAGATGGTGGGCTGCGCCACCTTCTTCCTGCCCTGCCCACCTGCCCTCCTTCCCCAGCCACACGTGGTCGCCTCTGGCCATCTGCAATGTGTTAGCAGGAAAACCATCTATAATGGAGCCTGGTCCATATTGAATCAACGGAACAGAAAGGTGGTGTGGGCAGAGAGAACCCGGAGAGCATGTGGTGTTAGACTGGGAAGCTCCAGGTAGCAGCCTGTCCAGCGGAGGCTGCCGTGCCCTTTAAGGCTGTCATCCTTGCTTCACACAGAGGTCAGCCCCCACCCCAGAGCGCCGAGGGACATCCACTAACCACCTCTTATGTCACGAGGTGAAGGCTGGCTGCTTTATTCCAAAGAGGGCTCAGTGGTTCTCACCGTGGGCTGCTCAGGCCCCTGCAGGTCCTCAAGCCCATTTCAGGGGTGTCTGTGAGTCAGATGGTTTTCCTAGCAACACTAACACATTACTTTTTATGTGTTGACATTGGTGCAAAAGCAGTGGTGTGCAAAACTGCTGGCGCCTTTGCGGGAATCAGGGCAGTGGCACTGACTGCCTGGTGGCCCAAGCCCTGCCCCTCCACTCCATTTAACGATGGCCTTAATGAAGCAGTAAAACCGATTCATTTCATTAACTCGCTCTGCTGGTGTACTCGCCGTACTTGTAGGTAGCGGTCTGTGTAATGAGCGGGAAGTAACCGTTCTAGGTTGTCTCTGGGAAAGAGCACTGGGGTTGTGGGAGTTGCACACTGAACGAGCTGGGCTTTCAGGGCTCACAGTTTTAAAAGATAACTGACAGAGAACTGTGGTTCCTCAGACTTGGGTGGCTGACAAAGACTTTTTCTCGAAAATGAATGTCGTGAACCTATTACTTCAAAGAAAACAACTAACCACACTCATGGCCGGTGGTGAAGTTAGAGCTTCTAAATTAGAATTCGGGGAAGCTTGTCTCCATTGTCCTGAGCTGGATGGCTTCCCGACATGTAAAGGTTTTTCCGATGACATTGGCGGTGATGTCACATGGGTGATGTTTTGATACTTTGCTACAAAATATATCAGCATCTCAAAGATTAACCAGCCGGGCGTGGTGGCGCACGCTTGTAATCCCAGTACTTTGGGAGGCAGAGACCGGAGGATCCGGGTTCACGGCCAGCCTCAGCTGTCTCTCTCTCTCTCTCCCTGTCTCTCTCTCCTTACTCTCCTTAGTGAGGCCCTCTGCAACTTCGTGAGACCCGGTTTCAAAATAAAGTATAAAAAATAGGGCCAGGGGCGTAGCGCGGAGGTAGAACGCCCCTGCGTTCAATCCCCGGTACCGCAAAAAAAAAAAAAAAAAAAAAAGATTAACCCAACTCAAGGAGCCAGTATTTCCAAGATGACCAGAACGAGAGGTTACAAAATCATGTTGGGTGAAAAGACCCATTTACAATTCGAGAAAGGCCAGTGGATTTAATGTCACACACAAGGAAAAGTTCACAGGGTTCCAGATTCCACGTCACAATGATCTACTTACTCTTTGTTGGGTTTGGCCGTAGTGTCAGGGACCAGTGACCATAAGCGTCTCATGAGGTATTAAAACATTACTCCCTTTTGCAACTACATGTCTGGGTTAGTCCAGATTTTTTTTTTTTGTGTGTGTGTGTGTGTGCTACTCGGAATAGAACCCAGGGGTCTTCTACCTCTGGGCTACACCCCCAGACCTATTTTTTATTTGTTATTTGGAAACCGGGTCTCGCTAAGTTGCTCAGAACCTCATTGAGTTGCTGAGACCTCACTGAGTTACTGAGGCTGGCTTCGAAACTGTGATCTTTCTGTCTTAGTCTCCCAAGTACTGGATTACAAACAATGTACCACCATGCCCGGCTTCAGATTTTTTTTTTCATAAATAATATAACATCACTATAGAGTGAATGCAGAAATGCAAATAAGAACTTTTTGTTTTCTTTTGTGGTGCTGGGGATGGAACTCAGGGCCTCATGTATGCTAGGCAAACACTAACCACTGAGCTAGACTCCTAGCCCAGAAGAACAAATGTGAGAATCCAGCTATCTTTTATTAAGCCAAACAATAAAGAAATTTGCAAAAATGTAAAACATCTTCTTACTAAGTCTTTTAAAACATAATTATAATTATTAGCCGGGTGTGGTGGCGCATGGTTATAATCCCAGTACTTGGGAGGTTGAAACTAGAAGATCCAGGTTTGCGGCCAGTCTCAGCTACTTAGGCCCTATTTCAAAATAAGTAATAAAAAAATAGGGCTGGGGGTGTAGCTCGGAGGTAGAATGCCCCTGGGTTCAATCCCCAGTACTGCAAAAAAAAAATTATTAAGATATTTATTTACGAGCCAGGCGTGATGGTGCACACTTGTAATCCCAGTACTTGGGAGGCTGAGACCAGAGGATCTGGGTTCGCGGCCAGCCTCCGCTACTTAGTGAGGCCCTCCGCAACTTAGTGAGACCCTGTTTCAAAATAAAGAATTAAAAAAATAGGGCTGGGGTGTAGCTCGGAGGTAGAATGCCCCCGGGTTCAATCCCCAGTGCCAAAAAAAAGATATATTTTACATTAACTGGTTAATGTATTATTACTTTTATTTTTACTTATTTTTTTGTGGTACTGAAGATTGAACCTAGGGCTTCACATGTGATAAACAGGTGCTCTACCACTGTGCTATGTCCTCAGCCCTTACTTGGTTAGCTTATTTATTTATTTATTTATTTATGGTGCTGGGGATTGAACCTGGGGCCTTGCAAATAAATGTTAGGCAAATGTACTACCACTGAGTTACGTCCCGATTCCTATTGCTATTTTCATTTTATTTTATTTGTAGTATTAGAGATTGAACCCAGGAGCACTCTACCACTGAGTTACACCCCCAGCCCTATTTATTTATTTATTTATTTATTTATTTATTGCGGTCCTGAGGATTGAATTCAGGGACACTTTACCACTGACCTATAGCCTCAGCCCTTTTTATTTTGAGACTGGATCTTGCTAAATTGCTAAGGCTGGCCTCGAACCTGCAATCCTCCTGTCTCAGCCTCCCAAGTACTAGGATAACAAGCGTGCGCCACCACACCTGGCTTCATTTTTTAATTTTGAAACATGGTCTCACTAAGTTGTGGAGGGTCTCACTAAGTTGCTGAGGCTCGCTGAGAACTTGTGATCCCCCTGTCTCAGCCTCCCAAGTACTGGCGTTACAGGCATGTGCCACCATGCCTGGCTGGAAGCTGCGTTTTTTTAGGGATTGCACTGAATCTATAGATTAATCTGGGGAGTATTGCCATCTTAACAGTATTGTCTTCCAGCCATGAACGTGGAATGTCTTTCCTTTTGCTTAGGTCTTTAATGTCTTTCAATGATATTTTGTAGTTTTCAGTGTACAAGTCTTGCACTTTTTTGTTAAATCTATTCCTCAGTATGAGTTTTTCAATGCTCGTGTTACTTACTATTGATTTAGCTTGATGCTGTTTAAGTTCCTCCTCTGCCATCCTCAGCTGGACGGAGGAAAGGGATGTGTCTCTGCAGGGCTGGTGTCTTATAGTGCAATGCACTGCAGTAAGTATTTAATGGTTTATATTTTGTCCACAGTGCTCCTCTGTAGAGGGACCATATTTACTCTCCCTTGTCTGATGGGGACAGAAACTGAAGCCAGGGTAGTGAGGTGATGGCAGCAGAGCAAGGACCAGGAGGATTTATTTTCATTTCTTTTTCTTTTCCTTTTTTTTTTTTTTTTTTTTGTACTAGAGATTGATTTAGGGGCATCCTTCCTCTGAGCTACCCCCTTAGCCCTTTTTTTTTTTTTTTTTTTTTTTTTGGTACTAGGGACTGAACACAGGGGCATTCTACCTCCGAGCTACACCCCAAGCCTTATTTAATTTTATTTTTTATTTTGAAACAGAGTCTTGCTAGGTTGATGAGAGTCTCACTATTTGTTGAGGCTGTCCTCAAACCTGCGATCCTCTTGTCTCAGCCTCCCAAGTGCTGGGATTATGGGTGTGCGTCAACATGCGTGGTAGGCCCAGGATTTTCTGGTTCACAGCTCGCTGCTCCTTCCAGTCACCCTACTTGGGGCTGACACTACTCATAGCTCCCCAGGGCTTCTGTCTGGGTCTCTGCTTCTTTTATATTGCAGCCCTAGGGCATGACGGAAGCGAGAAGGGTGAAGACTAATGTCACAGGGTTGGCCATTGGGTCATCACACTCTGCCTCTCGAATGTGGCCACTCTCCTAGGTATTGCATCTCATTGAGTTCTCATGGCGACTCCATGAGATGACATGGATCATTCTGCAGAAACTAAGGTTTAGCAGGTTATTTAGATTACAAAGGCAAAGAGCAACTTCAGCATTGGAGCCGCAGCTAAACAGAGAAGAGGGAAACGGTGGATCCATGGAGTTGTGTGGAAGAGGTGGGGAGTGGGGACTTCCTGGAAACTGTAAGCTCTGTTCACACTAGGGTTTGGATTGGGTCAGTCTAGAAGCATTTCGTACTGGCCTGGAACTGGTATTGCAATGTGAAGGGCTTGTGACATCTTTCTGGGATGAGGAAGAGATAGCAGAGGCCTGGACCCTCCACCTAGTGACCTCATAGACCATGTCATTACCCTGTGGTGATTGGCTGTGGGTGAAAGGTGTTTGTCACGTGCAGGTCCTGCCTCTGCCAGCTGTGGGGTGAATTCATCAGGTGTGGGGAACTTCATCCTTTGTCTGTTTCCTCATAGCACCTAGCATCATTTCAGTTATATAGTGGGCCTTTCTTAATAAGGTTTGGATAAATGAAAGAACTTTGCCCAACTGCTTTGCTCTCTAGAATTCATACAACCTCAGTGCCTCTATGTCTGGATTCAAGGTGGTGGGGGAGGAGGGGAGGACCAAGGCCATTACAAGGGTCCAATTGCCTTGGTGGCACGAGCATCTTATATAGGATGGACCGTGAGCCAAGACGACGGATAAGACAGGTGCAAGATCTACCTCTTGTCCGCATGTCCCAGAGATGATTCCAGATTGCCTCGTTCTCCACTTGGAATCACTGGCTGGCTGGTTATGCCTGTCACATCAGGGCAAACAGTGCTGTTTAACATCTGAGCAGCTGCAGGGCTTGGTGGCATACACCTTTAATCCCAGTACTTGGGAGGGTGAAACCCGAGGATCAAAGATTCAAGGACAGCTTCATCAACTCTCAGTGATCTAGCATGACCCTGTTTCCAAACAAACAAACAAAAAGGGCTGTGGGTGTAGCTCAGAGTAGAATGCCCTGGGTTCAATCCCCAGTACCCAAACAAAAACAACAACAAAAAAATCCGAGCAAACCTTTAACCAGCCTGTGGTGAATAGTCTTAACCATCCATTTAACTGAGTCAGGCTCTTCTTCCCTCCCCCCATCTTCTCTTTTTCTGAGATGAAGAAAACAAGTTTGCCCTCTGTTATCCACAGGTTCCACATTCTCAGATTCAACCAACCATGGATCAAAAATATTTGGAAAGCCAGGCGTGGCGTAATCCCAGAAACTCTGGAGGCTAAGGCAGGATGATCACAAGTTTGAGGCTAGTGTCAGCAACTTAGCGAAACCCTGTTTCAAAATAAAAAAGGGCTGGAGTGTAGTTCAGAGGTAGAATGCTCCTGGGCTCTTGCCCCAATACACAATATATATATATGCCGGGCGTGGTGGCACATGCTTGTAATCCCAGCACTTGGGAGGCTGAGACAGGAGGATTGCAGGTTCGTATCCAGCCTCAGCTACTTAGGCCCTCTGCAACTTAGGGAGACCCTGTTTCAAAATAAAGAATAAAAAATAGGGCTGGGGCCGGGCATGATAGCACATGCCTGTAATTCCAGTACTTGGGAAGCTGAGACAGGAGGATCACAGGTTCAAGGACAGCCTCAGCAAGTAGTGAGACTCTCATCAACCTAGTGAGACCCTGTTTCCAAATAAAAAAAATAAAAATAGGGCTGGGGTATAGCTCAGAGGTAGAATGCCCCTGGGTTCAATCCCCAGTACCACACACAAAAGATACATACATACATACATACATACATATATACATATATGGAAAGCCAGGGTTGGTGGTGCACACCTGTAATCCCAGGGACTCAGGAGGCTGAATCAGGAGGTGTGCAAATTTGATTCTAGCCTCAGCAATTTAGCAATCTCAAAACAAACAAACAAACAAACAAACAAACAAACAAACAAAAACCCCAAGAAGGACTGGGGATGTAGCTCAGTGGTAGAGCATCCCTGGGTTCAGGCCCCAATACCATACACCCCCCCACACACACATATTGGAAAAAAAAGTTAGGTTGTTGCTGATATGTACTGTGTGACTAGGCTTGTGTTGGTTGTGTCTGTACTGAGCAAGGGCAGACTTTTTCCTTGACATTTTCTAAACAATACAGCGTAACAAATATTTTCACGGCATTTCCATTCTGTTAGGTATTACTAGCATCTAGAGATGATGTAAAGTATAAGGTGGATGAGCATTGTAGGTTATATGCAAATATGGTGCCATTTTATATAAGGGTCTTGAGCTCCATGGATTGTGGTATCTGCAGGGGTTCTAGAATCAGTCTCCCAGGGACATTGGACAGCTCTGTTAGTAATTGTTGGCTTTGAGAGGACTTTACATTTGCATAGAGGGCTAGTTGTTAGATTTTTTTTGATGCTGGATTTTCTGCTGAAATTGAAGCCAGCGGCTCGGATCACAGCAGGCATTGCTGATGAGCGAGCGTTGGGCCCTTGCCTTGCTTCCCAGCCTGGTGCTCCCACTGTGCCGAACACCACATGGTTTGTGACTATGCAGTGGCCCTCAGTGCCCGGACACACTGCTTCCTCCCTTCTTTCCTTTCTAGTCTGCTCACCTTCCAGTCTCTCATCTCTGGGGAGCATCTGTGCTCCCCGATTCCCTGCCCGCCCACCTCCAGCCCCATGCTGCTTGCTACCTTACGCCATCGCCCTCTCTGTTCTGTCGCTTTATAATAGCACCCCCACACTTGATTCTACCTCTTTGTTTACAAGTCTGGTGCTTTTCCTGATTGTGAGCTCCTAGAGGACAGCCACCAAACATGTCTCAGGCAGCTCTGGGACCCAGTGCAGAAGGAGATGGATGCAGGCCAGCTGCGCTGGACTCAACAGAACACGTGGCCATGATGATCTTTTGGTCCGATCCAGTAACAGCTTGTGAAATGCCCACTACATTGTGATTATGATTGTGAGTAGCCGGTTTCTATTTCTTTTTTTTTTTTTTTTTTTTTTTTTTTTTTTTTTTTTTTTTTTT